>CM077265.1:14613886-14678886 GCA_039654775.1 Spinibarbus caldwelli | reverse complement strand
GTTTCAAAATATGTCTATTAAACCTATATTCATCAAAGAATCCTGAAAAAAATGTAACATGGTTTCCACAGAAATATTAAGCAGCACAATTGTTTTCAACATTGATATTAATAAGAAATATTTCTTGAGCAGCAAAAAAAGCATATTAGAATGATTTCTGAAGGATCATGTGACACTGAAGACTGGAGTAATGATGCTGGAAATTCAGCTGAAATCACAGGAATAAATTACATTTTGCTATATATATATATATATAAGTTATTCTAAATTGCAATAATATTTAATATTTTTACTGCGTTTTTGATCAAATCTTTTTAACTCCAAACCTTTGAACAGTAATTGTTTTTTTTTCTTCAGGAATTCAGTTATTTTATATTAAAATAATTGTATAGTTTATAAATAGAAAACACATACAAGATATATATATATATATATATATATATATATATATATATATAATAATAGTTAATGCAATATGCAATATTGTTAATTGCATATTACATAATAGTTAATGCAATATTTATGTTTAGTATAGATATTTATTTTATATTTTCAAAATATTGATATTATTATGCAGTATTTATATTTAATATAAATAATACTCAGTAGGCTGAGATTGTCAGGAAAGCCTTTACATGGAGATGGATTGGTTGTGTATTATGCTAATTATTAACTGTGGATATTATAACATGGTTGAGAACAAATGTATATATGCAGTTTGTGTGAGAACCTTTCTATAAACATAAATTTGAACCCTTGTACACAATTTTTTTTTTTATCAATATATTTATTATTTTCACATCAACAATTTACAGATTCAGTACAGTTTACAAGTAGACATTCTTTTCTAACCACCCTTCCTCCCCTATCCTCATTAGACAGAACACATAATTTAACATTATTGCGAGACACTGAGCTGGTATGTAAAATAAAAGGGAAAAAAATAAAAAATATAAATAGGAGAAAAAAAACATTATAATTGATAGAAATAAATACCTGTAGTAGTAATCAATAAAGAAATTAAAGTCAAGAAGGGTTACATTATTACATCCGCATTTTCAGCCAATTTAACATTCAAATTATTCACGTATGCAATAAATCTGCCCCAAATCTTTTCAAACATTGATGACTTTTTTTTTTTTCAGATTAAACATTATTTTTTCAACAGGCACATAGGACGAAAGTTCTCTAAGCCATAACATATGACTTAGTGGTTCTTCTGATTTCCATTGTATAGCTATACATTTCTTTGCTGCTATCAGAGCCATCTTAACTAAACGTAAATTCTTCCTTTGATAAAGTTGAAGAATTGATTCATCCCCCAATAACATAAATCTCGGGTCAGATGGGAGCCTAACATTAACAATTTTATCAATAGTTTGTATTATATTTCTCCAATAAGTTTCAAGTTCAGAACAACTCCAAAACATATGCAATAATATACCAACCTCTGTTTTACACCTAGGGCAACATTCTGAATATGAAATGCTGATCTTGTGCAATCTTTCAGGTGTATAATATACCCTATTGAACTGCATTAATCTATGCCTACTGTTAAATGAAAACGATGAAGCACTTTCACATATAAATTCCCAAGTATTTTGTTCAGAGTTACATTCCAGATCTTTTTCCCATTTAAGTCTTGAAGATGATGTGTCCTCCCCATACAATTCAATGAAATTAACATACATGTAAGACACAAACCCTTTAGATCCTTTTTTCTCTCTAATAGTATTGGGAGTGAAGAGAGGGACCTTAAATGACCTCCTTGTATTGTATTAATATAATTTCTCAACTGAAAATATTTGAAGAAATGTTTAACAGGAAGAGAAAACTTTGTTCTCAATTGTTCAAATGTCATTAGTATGTCTTCCTCATATAAATCTCCAAACACCTGTATTCCCTTTTTATACCAAAACTGTGTTATCCCATCTCTTAATGCCTCAGGAAGAGATGGGTTACAGTGAAATGGAGTGTTGTCATATAATGATAGTAGCCAATTATATTTTTTCCTGATCTCAAACCCCAATTTGCAAGTGTGTCTAATGAATGGGTTATTAACCGCCTTCGTAACACAAGCCAAGGGGATGAATAGGGCCTTATCTAGAGGTATTTCCCCTGCATGATATCTTTCAATTTGTATCCATGCAGGTGGAAAAGTACTATTCCTCTGCCAAAACCATACCGCTCTCATTTGTGCTGCCCAAAAATAAAACATAAAATCTGGAAGTTGTAATCCACCTTTTTTAGATGCCATTTGTAACGTCTTAAGTTTAACCCTCGGGGTTTTATTATTCCAAATAAATTTTCTAATTGAGCTATTGAGATTATTAAAAAACTTTTGTGGAATAGAAATGGGAAATATAGAAATCCATCGAGAAACCGTCCAAACCCGGTGTTTTACCCCCCGCTAGTGCAGTAACTGCCAATTGAATCTCTTCTTTCGAAATTTCTTTTTCAGATTCTTCTAGGTCATTATCACATAAGACTGGTATATCCAATTTGCTTAGAAAGTTTTGGATTTCATCTTCCTCTGCTCCTTGAGAGTTATACAGCAATTTATAAAAATCTAAGAATTCTTGGTTAATTAATTTTGGGTGTTCAATATTTTTATCGTCTGAAGAACGTAGTGTAGTTATAGACTTACTAATTTCTTCTTTTCTTATTTGCCATGCTAACACTTTTCCAATCTTATCTCCGTGTTCGTAATACCTCTGCCGTGATCTGAGAAGTGCATTTTTCTGCTTTTTTAGATGACAAAATATTATATTCCAATTTTCTGGACTGCAATTGTTGAAACAGCTGAGCATCCTTAGTCTTGGAATGTTGTCTTTCCATTGTTGAAATTTCTTTTTGAAGTAATTGTGATTGTTTTTGATATTGTTTTTTCTTACTAGAAGAATAATTAATGATTTGACCCCGTAAGAATGTCTCCCAAATTATACCTGAAGAAGCAGAGTTTTTATTTGTAATCATAAAGTTATCTATATTATTATTTATAAAATTCAACGCTTCAGAGTTATTTAATAAATGGTCACTGAATCGCCAAAGTTTACAATTTGGCAATTCCAGAGACTGATGCACTGAAATAAGTAAAGGAGCATGATCTGACAGTATTCTTGATAAATAATCACATAATTCAATCAAATAATCCTTCGCTTTTGGAACAAAAAAATAGTCAATTCTGGAGTAATTATTATGCCTATGTGAATAGAAAAAATATTATTTTTTTGTTTTATTCTTAAATCTCCATATATCTATTAAGTTATAACTTGAGAGTTCGTATTTTAAGGCTTTGGCAACTTGACTTAGAGGTGACACTTTAGTGGACGACCTATCTAATATTGGGTCTAAGACTACATTAAAGTCTCCTCCAATTATTAGCTCTGTAATAGGGCATGCAAATTTGAAGAATATATTATGAATAAAATCAGCACCCTCCATTTCTGGACGGTATATATTTACTAAGGTCATTCTTTGCATCGCAATCGTTCCTCTTAAAATAATGTATATACCGGATTTGTCTTTATCAACAGATTCCATTTGAAAGGGTATATTTTTATCAATAAGTATAGCCACCCCTCTGGATTGTGATGTAAAAGAAGAAAAGAAAACCTGTCCAGGCCACAACCCTTGTACACAATTATTAGTAAATGAGACTCACCGTCTTGTTTATTTTTTATTGTATCTTCATGAAACTACATTTTAACATAACATGATGTTAATAACAGAATTAGTGAAATAAAACCGAAAGCTGTGAAGTAGCAATGTGCAAAACATTTTCCAGTTTGACTAGTTGTTTAACAGTTTAACTAGCCAACGATCCAGACGCATTCATCGAAGCAACAAAAAAGAGTCTAGTCTGGTTATTAAAAATATCTTTTTTAACTTTAATGCGGAAGGAGTTATGAGTCTGTTTTAAATTGAAACAGATACAGTTGTAAACGCTGTATGTCAACTCTATGCTGTACAAAACCTGCCTCTGAAAGCCCTGAAGACAAGCTCCCTCAAGGCCAGCCGCCTATAAAACATTAAGTCAGACAAGAGTGACGTTCACACACACATGCGCACACACACACACACACACACACACACACACACATGAATAGCCATACACAATAGTACCCTTCAATAAGTCAGCATTCTCCTCTCCACCGCATATTCTTCACTATGACTGAATGCACTTTTATCCCTATTACTCGATGCCGACCGCTTTGGACGGAAAGTTCTTGGCTCGCGCGCCGGCGTAAAGAATACAAGACAACATGGACAGGCTTTCTTTGACGCTCTCAATTAAGTTCGCTGCAGCCGTCCCCAGGAATCAGCCTGTGGAAGAATGCAAAGAGAGAAATGCATTGATAGACTTGGATCTTTTCAGAAGGGCCTTCAGTGCACATACTGGCAGACAATAAAGAGCTCGACACAATGTAGGAGAACGCCACTGAATTTTCCCCTTTTCTCAGGAGAATTCTGCAGGATTTATGGGCTCTGGTCTGCTGCAGTCGACCATAAAAGACACGTGGATGGCTAATTGTCCTTTTTTGAACTTTAGCCTTTTTGATAGCAGTATTCTGCTACTTTCTAGTAAAGTACACTTTTCCAGATGCGGAACGGTTTACAAATCAACAGACTTGATTTTGAGTGCATGTAATTGTTACCTTCCACATTTAAATACATTGAATGTTTATGTAAAAGAGGTTGAAATTGATAGTTGAATGTCATTTCTAGTTTTTCAGATGGCATTAATCATCTGTTTCCTGTAGTATAAACTACACTGGGGGAAAAAATGGTGTAGAAACAATTTTCATTTAAAAATTGCTAGTAATTAACACACCTAAAATGAATTAAACAAAATTTCGAAGTAGAAAGACTGAAGTAGTATTTGCTTCTAGACATACTCCAATATTTTTATTTTATTTTATTTTATTTAAGTACTATATTCTGGTCCCTAAATATGGAAAATTGCATTAAAATTTAAAGTTGCTCTGCTAAATTTTGCAGGTGAAATCCGGTCATTTCAATTGGATTCTGCGCAACTGGAAATTTAATTTAAGAGCGAAGAATTTCCCCCTGCTGATTTCACATCAAGTTAAAGATGGTCTTGCGAATTTGGGGCATTGACCAACAGAAAGCTGCTTGGATTTTAAGTTATCGCCACACTATTGACAGTAGACATGAAATTTTGGTGAAAATTTGATAATGTGACCGAGATTTAATTTCTGCATCTATTTTGGGTGTACACTGTAAAGAATTATTTTTCGAAGTTGTAAAAGAAACTATTTTTTGCAGTACATTTTACAAGAAAATACTATTTCAGTCTTTTTACATCAAACTTTGATGTTTAATTTAATGTCACTTGCTATTTCTTTGTAATTATGTGTTAAATTTACTACCAATTTCATAGTGAAAAGTTTATTCAAATTATAAATAAAAATTTTTTCAGTGTATACTAAGTGAAAACTTTTTCATGTCTTTTGCACAAATAATGCTTGATGAGTTACACATCAAAGTATAATACTTAAAGTTAGGGGTTTGTTCAACTATATACATAGTGTTTAGAAGTAATGCTTTACAAAACCAAGCCAGCATGCAGGCACAGAAGCAGCCCTCCATTCTCTCTGTATTTATCTCCATCTTTGTGTGCTTCTTTTCAAGGTCTCATCATTGTATTGCTTGACTTCTACTGGCAGTAGCTCCATCGTTTCCGTGTTTTATTGTGCTTTGTTGTCAGTATCCAAGTATACCATGCTTAACTCTCAGTATTGTCTCCTTGCCGTTTGGCATTATTGTTTGTGATTGTGTGTTTGCACATGTATAGAATATGTAGCATATTTCTAGCATTTTTCATATTAATGGGTGTTTCTGTTCTTATTAGGGGAACCTTTATGTCCATTAGGATGATTTTAAGAAAGAATGCTTTTATTAAAAAAAAAAAAAAAAACATTTCAGTTTTTATTTATTTATTCATTCTTTGTCTCTTAAATTTTTCCCAGATTTTTAAAGCTCATTGAAAGGTTACATTCTGACCAGTTTCTTCCACTCAGACATTTTAATTTCCCTTCTATAATAAATGTATAAAAATGTTACAGTCAGGGAAATTTCTTCTTTGCACTTAAAACATTAAAAGTGAGAGCTTAAATATTTTTAATTCACTTTGTGTTTGTGTATAATTTGATTGTCCCCAATAAAGAGTTTTAATTGAAAAACATTTTTTAAATAGAAACTTAATTGACAGCGGTCTCTCTTGTTTTCACAATTCAAAAACTTACCAAGTTTTTTAAAATCTGAAAACGAAAAAATAAATAATTACCAAAATGTACTTGATTGCTGATCAAGGCCAGGATCAGATCTTTGTTCCAGGGAGGGTTATTATCATTAACTAAAACTAAAACCACAAACATTGAAACAATATAAACTGTGATAAAATAAACAAATAACTTGCAAAATACACATATATTTTATTTGAGCTATTTGCCAAGGTAGCAGTTCTCATTTTCATTTAGTTTTAACATGAAGTACTACAATAACTAAAACTAATGAATAAATATTAATAAATGTCCACAAAAATATTAAGCAGCACAATAGTTTTAAACATTGATAATAATAAGAAGAAATGTTTCTTGTGCACCAAATCGGCATATTAGATTGATTTCTGAAGGGTCATGTGACATTTTCTGACAACAGAAAATATGAAAATAAAATCAATTAAAAATACTAACTATAATAATAAAACTATAATAGCATATCAGTGATATTAAAATAAATAAAGATAAAACAAATCAAAAGTGTCCCTAACAGAAGAATCTCCCTAATATGTTTGTATTTCTCAGGCCTTCGCCTGGTGGCCAGAGGCGATGGGGGAGCACGCTGAGACCTTCCTGTCTCTGTACACAGTGGACATGGACACAGCATTGGCCGTCCAGCCGCAGGACTCCTGGGACAGTTTCCCCCTCTTTCAGCTGCTCAACAACTTCCTCCGAAATGACCGTGTGTAGTGTTTATCTTTCCTTCTCGTTCTTTCTCCCCCTTCCGCTCCCGTTTGTCCAAAGTTCTGCTCGCATGTTCTCACCGCTAAGCGCGCTAATTAACACCAGTGTCGCTTTGGAAAACAATACTTGTTAGGCGAGCAGGTTAACATGCTGTGCTCTGTTATTATCAACACGCTAATTAGATATACAGTGTGATCGGTTAGTGGCACTGGAGGGTAAATTATCTCCATCGCACCTGAATCCTTTTTGTTTCTGCAAAAATTTTTGCAAATCCCAGAGTGTCCGACATATCCTGAGCGCCGATATCTCTCGTAATCAACAAGAAATTTTCCATAAGCAGTTTTGAGTACTTCACAATATGAAGTTAATTGTGCGAGGAGATTTTTGGTCTATTTATAGAACAGCAACTAGAGCCAAGTTGAAGTTACGAAGATTGTTTTGCATGACTGCAACATTTGCGACGGTGATAAAGAGATTTGCTTTACTGTCTCGTTCAAACAGCAGTTGATTTGGAAGAGATACGATCGGTTATCTAGGGAGCATGACAATGGAAATGGCAGCCTCTAATAACACAGACAGTTGGCAAAAAGATATAGGGAACTCCCACACTGTTTCATATATGAACTTTCTTGTAGAGGATCCAGTCGTATTGCTTTCCTATGCCCTGTTTTCACTAAATTCATCTCAGTAAATTAATCTCTTTTAATCTTAAAGGTAGAATTGTGATGAGCAAAGCCTGTTGGCGAACATGTTGAAAATTTCGGAAAAAATATTTTAAAATTGCCTGTTTTAATTGTGTTAAAGGAATAATTCACCCAGAAATTAATATTTTGCCATCATTTACTCAACCTTATGTTCTTTCAAACTCAATACTATCTGTCTTTCGTGGAACTCCAAACGACGGATTTAGCAGAATGTTCACGCTGCTCTTTTCCATTTTTCTTAAAATGAAAATCAGAGGCACTAGCACTCAAACATGAGAGAAAAGTATCATAAAAATAATACAAGCACTTCTGAAACAATTTAATAGCCATACAACAATTACTACTACTTAATTTAATTAATACTTTTATTCAGCAAGGATGCATTAAATTGATCAAAAGTGACAGTTTATAATTAACATTTATAATGTTACAAAGATTTAATTTCAAATAAATGTTGTTTTGAACATTATATTCATCAAAGAATCTTGAAAAATCAGAAATATTAAGCAGCACAGTTGTTTTTAACATTGATAGTAATAAGAAATGTTTCTTGAGCATCAAATCAGCATTAGAATGATTTTTGAAGGATCCGACCTGATCTCGTGACAAAAACATACCTCTGGGAACTTTTTCGCAAGACGTGAAATACGTACCAATAAGTACATATCACTGCAGTTTCCAACAGAAATGAACACTAGAGGCGGTAAAACATCGAGCACTTGTAATCTTTTTTGTACACCGTTATGATTACAGCTCCATATATTTCCCTTTCCGGACGTAACAAGCTTGTTCGTTAGCTCTGCCACACAGAATTGGACTTAGCTTGCGAAATCCTTGGGTACGAATCCTGTGAAAAACATGACTCACGATGAAAGAGCTGAAAGATGAGAGATCAGAAAACAAGCTAAAACGGCATGCTTGCGATTGTGTTATTACGTCACACATTCACTTTTGTTCATACTATCAGGTAGGTTTAGGTGTAGTGCAGATGGTACGTTATTTTAAAACGTCACGGAGCATTACACTTATAGCGCCACTCCACGACATTTCAAATCAGAACTGCGGTGACACCTACAAGACAACATCACACAAAACGTACCAGAAGTACGTTCATCTTTTCCGGGGGAAAAAAACGAACACTTTTAGCGCCACCCAGTGGGCATTTTACATCGAATATGTCACGAAACATGGCGGTACAAATTTTCACGTCTTTTGAGAAAGTTCCCAGAGGTACATTTTCGTCATGAGATCAGGTTGGAAGGATCATGTGACACTGAAGACTGGAGTAATGATGCTGAAAATTCAGCTTTGCATCACAGGAATAAATTCAATTTTACTATATATTCAAATAAATAATTATTTTAAATTGTAATAATATTTTACCTTTTTACTGTTTTTACTGTATTTTTGAACAAATAAATGCAGCCTTGGTGAGTTTTTTAGTGAATAATGGCAGAATAATTAATCAGTTCTCTAGTTCATGATGTTACAGTGTCATTATCAGAAAGAATAGCTAATAATTGTTCATGAAGAACACATGAAATGTTTCTGAAATATTAGACACAAAAGTTAAAAATGCTCATTGTGTAATATAAAAAGGAATTACATTTTATCCAAACAATTAGAGACTAAAATGTGATGAATTTCTGATGAATTTCTGAGCTGAATGTGACTTTTTCAATTCAAATCGCCTAAATAAAGTGGTATTATTTGGTACAATTAAAATAGTTGTCACGAGAGCGCAAAAATCTCAATGCTAACTTGATTTTTTGAAACTTTTCTTGACAATTCCATTATTTAGAGTGTATACTGTATGTCTTAATTACACACTGAATTCATCAGATGTTAAGCCTTACAGCTACCAAAATGAGACTCGTAGGTAGCTGATAACACTGTAGCATATTACAAATCTCTCATTTTTCCTGATTTCAGACATGGATTAGTTGTAGTTGTGCGTGCTTTTTACAGTTTTGAGTGTGTGCACATGACAAAAAAAATGATGTGACATTGACACTAAATGCTCAGATGAGTTTCATCATTGTTAAATGGTTGGGAAATGAGCTCAAACACCCATGAGAGTAAAAAGGCTAGTGTTAATGATGAAGAACAGAGAGATGGGAATTACACTTAATGATGCCTTAGGAGACATGAATCTTTCTCTCTTTCTCTCTCTCTCTCTCTCTCTCTCTCTCTCAGACCCCATATTTTAAGTGCTTTAATTTACATTGAGTGCATTTACATGTACAGGAGAGTGGGGTAAGCTGTGCCACTTTTTACATACAGCATGTTGTCCTCTATGTCAAATGAATGCAGAGATGAGAGGTAAACTAATACAACTAATTATATTTTAGGCTGTATGCAATCAACTGAAATAAGAAGGAAGCATCTATAACATACACCTGTAAAAAATATGATTTCTCAAAACTTTGGTGAAAAATGTGGATTAACATGAATGTGAAATGTATTTTATATTTTTAATTAAAAAACAATAACATACATTTATAAGACTATACTTTGTGTTTTATCGCCTTGGCGTTAAATTACAGAAAACTAGTTAATTATAAACTATTTTAATACAATGGTTGGTGGTAAATTTGTTTCATCTTTCTCTCTTCTGACCAGCTTAAAGGGTTACTCCACCCCAAAATGAAAATTTTGTCATTAATCACTTACCCCCATGTCGTTCCAAACCCGTAAAAGCTTCGTTCGTCCTCGGAACACAATTTAAGATATTTTAGATGAAAACCGGGAGGCTTGTGACTGTCTCATTGACTGCCAAGTAATTCTCACTGTCAAGGCACAGAAAAGTATGAAAAGCATCGTCAAAATAGTTCATCTGCCATCAGTGGTTCAATCTGAATTTTATGATGCGATGAGAATACATTTTGTACGCAAAGAAAATAAAAATAACGACTTTTTTTTCAATGATTCGTCTCCTCTCTGTCTCTCTGCGTCACCGTAGCGCCATTTTAGAGATTATCCACTGAACGCAAACTGCGTACGCTCTTCTGTATCAGCCGCAACACAAGGATACTCTATTCTACGTGTATTTACGCTTGATTTGAACGAAAATAGCGCATTTTTTCCTCTTTTGGAAAGTCATAGAAATGCTATTGTGTTTTTTTTTTTTTTTTTTTTATATTGGAGCAAATGTGAATGCAAAATATATATATTTGTTGTAGTTTCTGTTCACCACTATAACTGAATATATAATAAAAGTTACACTACAACTACATTTGTATTATTATGTATTTCCGAAATGTGAAAAGACTCCATTTTACAAACCTTTTCCGAGGTCTTGTTTTATTTGCGTTTTTATAAAGCAGCCAGGAAAAGGTGTAATTTTCAGAATATTTGAAAATAATATATTTTATATAATATGTTTTGGACCCTTTTAACAACTACAACAACAATAATAATAATAATAATAATAATAATAATAATAATAATAATAATAATAATAATGTTATGATGACTGCTAATAATAAAATTAATAATAATAATAATAATAATTAATCTTCAGTTTACATGAGATTCGGAAATCGTTACAATTGTTATGCAAATAAAGTCACTAATTTGTTTCATTAGTTTAGTTCATTGTTTTTCAACACCATTAAGACAGCATATATTATATTATATTGAAGTAGTTATTTAAATTAATAATTAATATTAATTAAAAATTGTTACAGTTGTCTATGATTTCTGCGACAGTCATTTTGGAAGTATTTCCACTGCACTATAGCATTGCTCATAATATTTTGCCTGGTAATATACAGTAGGTTGCACATCTGTAAATATTGTTGTAAAGCCTTCATTCATGCTTCGTGTTCTCCAGCTCACCTGTGCAATGGAACGTTCCATAAGCACCTCCAGGACCTGTACATTCCTCTGGTGGTGCGCTACATTGACCTGATGGAGTCGTCAATAGCTCAGTCCATTCATCGCGGCTTTGAGCAGGAGACGTGGCAGTCTGTGAAGTAAGAGCACATTTAATGTCAAGCCACTGTGATTTGGTTATGTATGTTTTCTTATTGATTGGTTCTCTTTGCATTTAGATGAATACAGTGCTGTGTTTGCTTAAACGTGTCAGGCTGTTTCTAGCAAACCTATTAACTTGTTCATTTCAAAGAATGGAGCCTCAAAGATTGTCCTCATCCTATTCCATAATGCTTTGTAGTTTTCAGATGTTCTTCACAGTTTCCTGTTTATTCTCACCATATTTCATTTGATGTGACTGAACACAAGGCTGTGAGGTGCAGACGTGAAGTCTGTATGTCGTGCTGTTGTATACATGGGTCGTGATCATTCAGTTGACCAAACAATTTCCTGTGGACGCAAAACTTAAGAAAACATTGGCTGTGGAAATTAGAGCTTACATAAGACCTTAACGCTCATGTTGATGATGCCTGTGATGTACATGTAAAAACAGTAATGATCATAATAATAATTCGCCTTTAATTTCCTCTGACCTAATCAAAACGTTTTAGGGTTTCTTCTTAAGAATAATAATAATAATAATAATAATTATTATTATTATTATTATTATTATTATTATTAATTATTATTATTATTATTATTATTATTATTTCTTGTTAACAATAATCAACAATAATTATTATAGTTTTTACATTTAATAATTAACTGTTATTATTATTGTTATTATTTTATCAATATTTATATTTGATTCATCATAATAATAATTCATAATCTAAATAATTAAATACGTTATTATTATTATTATTATTATTATTATAACAGTAAATTATAAGTCATTAAAATAATAAGTTTCTCTGAATTAATCAAAATATGTATTAATAATAATAATTTATTTATAACATTAATTTACAATCTAAATAATTTAATAATAATAACAATAATAATAATAATAATAACTACTAATAGTAACAATAAGTTATTGTTAAACTCTTTTATAATAATTTATAAGCAATTAGAATAAATATTATTATTGTAATAAATAAATAATTTAATTTAATAAATAATAAAAAATAATTAAATAAATTATTATTGTTGTTTTTTATTATTAATTATTATATGTTATTTATTATTTTTGAAGCTTTAACTCTTGTAATCATTTGTAAGCAATTAAAATAATACTAATAATAAATAATCAAATAAATAATAAATAAATCAATAAATAATAGTTATTTATTTGTTTGTTTTTATTTAAGCTTTAACTGTACTTTTCTTTACCACAAACTAGACATGAACTTTTCAGAAATGTTACTGTTATCCATTCTAGTTATGTTTTTACACAGAAAATACAATAAAAGAAGAAGAAAAAAAAGTATTTTATATGTGGGGTCTCTATATCTGGTGACTCCAAACTGAACATGACTCTTAAAACAATATAGCATTAAACAGACTGTATGTCTCATTAAAGGGATAGTTCACCCAAAAATAAAAATTTGATGTTTATCTGCTTACCCCCAGGGCATCCAAGATGTAGGTGACTTTGTTTCTTCGGTAGAACACAAACAAAGATTTTTAACTCAAAGCGTTGCAGTCTGTTAGTCCTATAATGCAAGTCAATGGGCACACAATCTTTGAGAGAAAAAAAAACATGCAATCCAAATTAAACCTTGCTGCTCGTGACGATACATTGATGTCCTAAGACACGAAACGATCGGTTTGTGCGAGAAACTGAATAGTATTTATATCATTTTTTACCTCTGATAAACCTCAATGTCCGACTGTCACAACATCCGGTGCATGACACGTCAACCTGCTCTGGCACATATATATATACATAGATGCCTCATTAGCGACGGGTTCTATGGGCCGCGATACGTAAGAATCTACGTATATATCTATGTATATATATATATCTATGTTCCAGAGCCGTTGAGGCGTCACGCGCCGGATGTTGTGGATGAACTCAGGAGAGTTGGACATTGCCTGTATCACAGGTAAAAAAATGATATAAAATACTGTTCAGTTTCTCGCACAAACCGATCGTTTCGTGTCTTAGGACATCAATGTATCGTCACGAGCCGCAAGGTTTAATTTGGATTTGTGTGTGCATGTTTTTTTTTCTCTCAAAGATTGTGTGCCCATTGACTTACATTATAGGACTTACAGACTGCAACGGTTTGAGTTAAAAATCTTCGTTTGTGTTCTACTGAAGAAACAAAGTCACCTACATCTTGGATGCCCTGGGGGTAAGCAGATAAACATTAAATTTTCATTTTTGGGTGAACTATCCCTTTAAACATGCTGTCTTCTCTAACTAAGGTGCATTTCTTCCCTGTCAATAAGCTTTTGATGCCTCAGAATGATCAGTCAACCGCTGGTTATTTTTCTGCTCTTTATCTGATGAACTCTAATTGTCGGCCTCCTCTCAGGGCTTTCTGTTCTTTTACTCTCTGATCTCTGGCAGGACCATCACCAACAATCTGCCCAGCGTTCCACTGCCCAGGGTTCCCAACCTGCCTCTTAACCTCCCTCAGATGCCCAGCTTCTCAGCCCCTTCCTGGATGGGGCCGCTGTGTGACAGCACGTGTGTATGGGCCAGCTGGGCACCATCACTGCTTACTGCTCTTGACATATGCTTATTATAACCACAAAGCGAGTCTTCAGGCCTTAAAAACAATCAAATATATTTAAATCACAGGAAAGAGATTGTGGCATATGCATTTTAATTGCAGCCTAGTGGTAAATACACTGAACGATGCTTCCATTTGTTGGTTTGATGAAGCTCAGTTATTGCTATAATAAGCATTTGCATGTTAAATGTAATTCATTACAAAAATTAATACGTTTTAGCACAGTGAGTTAGACGTCCAATTTTAGTACCCATAAAGTGCATCCTAGATTGCATGACTGTGTGAGTGTTATGATTTGTTTTGTCTGTCAGCTTGGGTTGGGAATCGAGAAGCTGTTTTTTTCTGAACTGTTTCCATTATTTAAAAAAATACTTATTCTTGTCAAAAATGTCTGTGTTCTTCTGCAAATGTGGATCAAATAAAGTGCTGCAGTGATTATATATTTTTGTAGGCCAACCAATAAGTTAGCATCACCCTGGTTCCTCAGCCAAAAAAAAAAAAAAAAAAAAGGGGGTTTTCCATTGGTTTTTGTATCACTGCCGAAAATAAGTGACCAACAAAAATGCATGATTCTTACACGTCTTTATCATCGTGATAATCTTCACAAATCAACACAACTTTTGAATTTTGAAGCCTAAATACAATTAGCAGAAGCAAAAAGCTAAACGTAGGCAATAATTTATATGATAAAATACAATAATAAAAGTTACACGACTTTTCTTATGAGTTAGTTCTTTTTAATTAATTGGCTAAGTCATGTTCAGTCTAAACCAAGTGAACAATTTATATGAATCAATCTACCGACTCACTTGAATCTCAGCTTATTGAATCACTTGACACATGACAGAATTACTACTTGATTTACCTGATTTCTACTGAAATCTGCATTTTTATTGTATTAAGTGCTTAAATGGTATTTTGTTATCAAATTATAATATTATCAAAAATAATATTGTTTTTGTTTTTTATATAGCCAAGACCATTTATAAGACATTGTGCTTCTTCAAAAGTACAAAAGATCATTCATGGGGACAGAATCATTTTTTTAGAATCTCAATCATTAAAATGGTTACGATTCCCATCCCTGTTGCCATCAGTTTAAAGATCAGTGCTGGGTAGATTACTTACAAATTGTAGTCTGTTACTGATTACAAATTACTTGTTGAAAATCATAATCAGTAATGAAATCAAGATTACTCATTTTAGTTAATATATTCTGACTACTTTTGGATTACTTTTAGATTACTTTTGACATAACTTGTTTATGAAATTAAAAAGGATTATTGTTATAAAAAAGAGAAATATGACCAATAACCAACATCAGAGAACATGCAAATGTGCAGTGTAAAAAAACAAAAAACAAAAAAATCCATAAAAATTACAGTAAAAAATTGGCAGCTGTGGTTGCCAGAATTTTACCATAAAAATTACTGGGAAAAATTCTTTTTCACTTCCAAAAACTGTATATTACGATAAAATTACATGTAATGTCCAATACAGTTTTTCACCATATATAGTAGGGGAACTTACCGTTAACTAATTAATAGGTTTTAACTGTAGCATTTTTACAATCTTTTACCTTTGTTAAATTATTAAAATATTAACTTTAAGTCTCAGGGGGACTTTAGGTCAAAGTGGTTTGACTGAAGTGGTTTCAGTCTGTATCACATGAATAAAAAAAATGTAAAAAGAAAAAAGAATTAGGGAGAATCAATAAATTATGAATAATGTACTGCCATTGTGTGAATAATTTGTAATCATGTAATCCGTAAAAAAAAAAAGGAACTAATCTAATCTCAACCTGGTCTCATGATGAAAACGTACCTCTGGAAACTTTTTGCAAGATGCGAAATACGTACCGCCATGTACGTTTCGTGACATATTCAATGTGAAATGTCCACTGAGTGGCGCTAAAAGAGTGTTCGTGTTTTTTCCACGGAACAGATGAACGTTCATATGGTACGTTTTATGTGATGTTGGTTTTGTAGGCGTTACCACAGTTCTGATTTGAAATGTCCGTTGAGTGGCGCTGTAAGTCTAATGCTCCGTGACGTTTTAAAATAACACACCATCTGCACTACACCTAAACCTACCCGATAGTATGAACAAAAGCAAAAGTTGTAGCTTGTTTTTCGATCTCTCATCTTTCAGCTCTTTCATCGATAGTCATGTTTTTGACGGGATTCGTACCCAAGAATTTTGCATCCTAAGTTCAAGCTTGTTACGTCCAGAAAATGAAACATATTGAGCTGTAATCATAGCTGTATACAAAAATGATTACAAGTGCTTGCTGTTTTACCGCCTCTAGTGTTAATTTCTGTTGGAAACTGCAGTGATATGTACTCATTGGTATGTATTTTGTGTCTTGCGAAAAAGTTCCCAGAGGTACGTTTTCGTTATGAGACCAGGTATAATCGTAATATAATCTAATTACAGGTACTTAATTTTTGGAATGTTACTACCCAGCACTAGTAAAGATCCTGTTTGTGATGTGATTGCTTGAAAACGTTGGTGTTGTGTTGTTCATTTTAGTGCGTTTTGTGCCAAAATGGCTTGTTAACTTATCATTTTTGGGAGCTGCTGTGCTGTGTGGCTTTTTGTGTGATTCATTGGCTAAATTTAACACAGTTATGCATTTGGTTTACAGCGGACAAGGAATTAATTTGCCAGATATTTTGTGAGTACATGCTTGTGTTTGGTGTCTGTTTGGTGTTGTTTTCACGAATTTACAGAAACCTGTTTATGAGATGATTCACATGGAAAGCCGAGTCTCCATAAACTCCGTTTTTCTCTTACATGCAGAGCGCCCAGGTATCATCGGTTCAATCTGTGAGCGTTTAAACCCGCTGTGAGCATGCGACGATAAACGCCAACACTATTTTCTCTAAGCCATCAGGGGTTATCAGAGTAACACTATATATAACACTATATGACCTCATACACCTTTGTCCTGGTCGAGGTGTAAACAGCTTCACTTTACGAGAGAACTTCTGACAGCTACAACAGCCTAAATAACATCAGAAAGTTAAATTACATCCATCTCAATTAACCTAAAGAGTGTGAACTGCAAAAGCACACCAGCTTTCAGGCCTGAAACAGTGTCTGTAGTGGGTGTAGTCCTGTGGGTGTCTGTCAGAGGGGACTCTGTGGTTATCTGGTTGTTAGATTCGGCGAGAACTTTGTGTTCTCCCCCGGGGAGTCTCTTCATCAGGCGAGAAACTCGTCCATTTGTTCACCCTGCCTCTTTCCTCTGCTCGCTCGGGCTCGAGGCGGAGGCACGGACCCCTGAGGGGGCCCTTACGGACCGTACCGCCGCTAATTAATCGAGTGGGAGCTTGTGCTCGCCCCTTTGAATTGCACAGTGGACTTTGCCAAACGATTTATTTTCCCGGACCGCCACTTGTGAAGGTAACAGTCTTTTAACAGCGAGCAGAACGAGTGGCCTTTTTTAGTTGTGCCGTGCACGCGTTGCTGTGTCGACTGCGGTTGACATGGCAGAGTCTCTCCATCTGTCTCGATTGGTGGAGATCTCTTGAGCCCGTTCGAACCCAGTGGAGTTGCACACAACATCAGTGGAGATTGCTGTTGATCTAGACTTCCTGCAGCTTTTGGAACCGCTGCTCTTAGACAGATAGTTCTAATATACTTCAGTCAGCTGGGTGCAACAGAACCTTACTTCTACAGTAACACTTTCGCATGATTAGTCGTTTGACTGCATTTTGCAGTTTTGGAGTGATTTAAGTATTTATTGACAATGGAAGGTGTTTTCACATTTGAGTCCTCGGTCTCTGAACCCTTTAAGTGCATTTACATGAATTCATTTGTCAGACATTTTTATGCAAGTGAGAAATATGCGTAGGGGGTTACAGTAATGTGAGAATTGTTAGAATGACATGTGAGATCATTTTATCATTAAGGCCAAAACATGAAGCAAGAGAAAAATAACTGATTTTTCTTTACATTCATGCTTTCATACTGTCTCTGGCTATAAAATTGGATTCAGGGAAAAATAAATAAATATAATAATATAATTATCATAATATTAATACTGTTACACATAAAGAATATTTTAATTAATATTTTAGTTAAAAGGTTAATATTAATTGTAATATATTAATATATAATAAATACTGTAATATAAAATATATTACATGTAACATAAATGCAATATAAAATCTCTTAACTATATAATTATAACACTTTAATGTAATTAATAATTTATAATAATAGAATATATTGCTATAATATAATTATTATAAAATATAACATTTTTATAATAATAATAATTTATAAATGAATTTATCAAATGTAATATTTATATATTGATCTTTTATAAGTTGTATGCAGTAACTTTGAAGATTCATATAAATCAAAATTCTTAGATGCCTGAAACAAAGCAAATGTGAAAACATCTTAAGATTAATGTTCCAGGCCAGCTATATTCAATAATACTCTTTTTCTGTGGGCCACTATGTATTATTATTTTTATTATTTGTAATAGATATTTTTTAACATTAACATTTAATTTTAGTTTTAGTATTTTGGTTATGTGCTTTTTAATATATTTTTGTAATTAATATTTTAACATTGTAATATTTTTTTATATTTAGCATATTTATTAGTTTTTTATACTAATATTTGCATATTTACACATTTTATCGTGAATAATTTTATATTTTTTCTTTTCTTTGTTTTTTTTTTCTTTTTTTAATATTCCTATTTACCTTTAATTTACTTTTATTTCAGTTTGTTTCAATCATTTTAGCATCTCAACTTAAACTTTTTTTTTTAATTTCATTTAGTTGCCAAGGCAAAATTTCACATAATGAATTTTGTGATTATTTTTTTTTACACTAGCTGCAGTCACACACCAGAACACTAAAATTATGTTACATAATGCATTAAATCATTGGTTCATGGGTATTCAAAGAGTTAGAAATGCCACAAAATTGTGATAATATCATATGTTCTTGGACATCAAGGACTGGTCTGTTTTTCATTACAATGCCTGTTTACTCTTTTACTTTTACTCTTTTTTTTTTCCTGTTACCTACACTTCAGTGTACTTTGACCTTGGCATTCATACCCTATTTTTACGTTTCATTTATTCTTTTTAGATTGTGATGTATTTGCTGTGAAAAAAATGTTGAAATTTCTGGCTTTAAAATCAAGCATGTGCTGATACATCACTGTTTCTGTCTTCCTCAGTAACGGCTCGGCCACATCAGAAGATCTGTTCTGGAAGCTGGATGCTCTCCAGATGTTTGTGATGGACCTGCACTGGCCAGAGCCAGAGTTCGCCAAACATCTGGAGCAGAGGCTCAAACTGATGGCTAGTGATATGATGGAGGCCTGTGTCAAAAGGTCAGCTATCTAAGAACTAATAATGGCATTCCGTTTAAAGTCAGGGGCTTCATGTAACCAATTTCTCCATCTCTGATTTCTAGGACCAAAGCTGCCTTTGACGCTAAAATGCAGAAGTCTTGCAAGTCGACTGATTTGCGCATCCCCTTGTCTGTGTGCACAATGTTCAATGTTCTCATGGATGCCAAGAAGCAGTGCTCCAAGCTCTGTGTTCTTGACCAAGGTCAGGAGGTATGTCTCAATCCTGTCAGGGTCTCTCTGAACAGACACATTCATCTTTACCTTAGTAGATGCTTTTTATGAGACTTACGGCGTTTATAAAATGAACTCGTCTCTGTTCAATTGACAGTTGGGAGGTGAAAACAAGATTAAGAACATTGAATTACGTGACTCTAATCAGTCATTTGAATAGCTGTCAAACTGGCAAAGATCCATTTATCAGTTTCTCCTTTTTATACTGCAAACTTGCTTTTGAGTTGAACTAGCGCAGGTGTTATCGGTTGGTGTGAAGTGTTTTGTGCTTCCTTTCTGTGGGCGATATTATTACCTCCTCTTCTTCTGCCTAGAGATAAGTCTCGACCAGAAAGTCCTTATGCTCCAGAGGCCTTGAACAAACCACGGCCAAACCCGACACCCAGAGCTGCCATTTTCATTTCAAACAAGCCAAATCATTATACTGGCTTCTCATTTTCATGACAACCACGA
This sequence comes from Spinibarbus caldwelli, assembly GCA_039654775.1. Taxonomy (NCBI): domain Eukaryota; kingdom Metazoa; phylum Chordata; class Actinopteri; order Cypriniformes; family Cyprinidae; genus Spinibarbus; species Spinibarbus caldwelli. Next base: position 14,658,561 of record CM077265.1, on the reverse strand, counting down.
TTCTACTTTGTCTAGATATAGCTAATTTTCTGTTTTTGTGTGAACATTTCACATAGCAATTCATTAAAGAGTAGTTTCTTCCATTAAAAAAAAAATTAGCCCAGCTTAATGGGCAGAAACTACTTAGAGTTAGCCATTCAGTCATAACTGAAGTGAACTGACTTCAGTAAAAAGTACCTCTTTCAAAACATTGTTCTGTCAGCTTTAGACTGGAGAGCAAAAGATGTTCAGATTGTCCTTGAATGCTCTCAATTGGATAATTATGATTCACAGTACAGTTAGAAGTCACTTAAGCTGTGTTCACACTAGAGACAAATTCAGATTGGTTTTTAAATCCAAATTAAATTCCACAGTTCACTATAAAGTAAAGATATTCAGACAGTTATAGATATTGCACATTTTATATGACATTACATGCACCACGTAATGAACGATGAAAAACGAAATTGCAGTTTTGAACAATGAAAACAAAAGTACAGTTTGGAGTCACTTAAGCTGTGTTCACACTAGAGACAAATCCAAATTGTTTTTTAAATCCAAATTAAATATTGCAGTTCACTGAGGTAAATATAAGAGTATTCAGACACAGTTATAGATGTTGCACATTTTGTATGATATTACATGCACTACGTAATGATTGATAAAGAAAACGAAAATACAGTTTTGAACAATGAAGTAAATGAAAGTACAGTTTGGAGTCACTTAAGCTGTGTTCACACTAGAGACAAATCCAAACTGGTTTTAAATCCAAATTAAATATCGCAGTTTGCTATGAGGTAAATATGAGAGTATTCAGACACAGTTATAGATATTGCACATTTTATATGATATTACATGCACTACGTAATGAATAATAAAGAAAACGAAAATACAGTTTTGAACAATGAAGAAAATGAAAGTACAGTTTGGAGTCACTTCAGCTGTGTTTACACTAGAGACAAATCCAAATTGGTTTTTAAATCCAAATTAAATGTTGCAGTTCGCTATGAGGTAAAAATGAGAGTATATTATATTACATGCACCACGTAATGAACAATGAAGAAAACGAAATTAAATCCAAATTGGCCATTCACACTGAAACACATTGTAGAAAATCTGATTTTAATCTGATTTCAAACCGTGTTTAATGTGTTTGTATGTATTTAATTATCTATCTATCCCACCATCCTGGCTACAAATAATGAAAGAGAACTGATTCAAATCCATTTTTACTCTGAATAAAGTTTACATTTGTGTACCTTACAGTTTACATTTGAGTATAAGGCTTCTATTTTCATTTTGTAACCAGAATTAGTGATTCAGACATTAAAGTGACAGTTTGCTTGTTTGTTTGTTTTTTAATAAATGACTGTAAATCTCATTTCATATTCCTACTTTAGAAATGAGCAAGTTTGTTCAATTTTGTGTTGTGTTTGTTTATTACCTAGTTTCGTTTTAGCTAATTAATGATCAAAATTTTACTTAAGATGAGTTTTATTTATCTGTTGGCTGTCCGTTAACCAGCTCTGAGATTAGTTTTCATTCAAATGTTTTTTTCTTTTTGTTCGTTGTCTTTCTTTGACTCATCCCTGCATGTCCTGCACGTTATTGCATGAACCCAAGGTTGAGCAGCAGTGGGTAAGTGTCCCCTCTACCGTCTCCTGTCCATGTGAGCAGAGAAAGAACACATTGTGTGTGTAATTAACTCTTAAAGGAATAGTTCACCTTAAAATGAAAATTTTGTCATCATTTACTCATGTTGTTCCAAAATTGTATGACTTTCTTTCTTCTGTGGAACACAAAAGAAGTTATTTTGAAGAATGTTGGGAACCAAATAACATTGGCTTCCATTGTATGGTCAAAAACTCACTAAGCGTTTTCAAAATATCAAAAATTAGTGGAATCTCTTGTAAACACAAGCGTAATTTGAATTTGAAATGATTTTGGTTTAAAAACACCCTCAAATTTGATCACTGCCATATTTCTTTCTCTTCTTCATATTAGTGCACATTTAGATGAATGAAAGCTTCTGAAAAAGAAGTAAACTATTTGTTTTTGTAGTTGAGATCTCTCTCTCTCTCTCGCTCTCTCTCTCTCTCTTTCTTCTGAATTGTACAGTCTTAGTCAATACTACTCTTTTCCAGTCCTAACAAAAAAAGCAGGTGCTAACTTGACGAAAAAAAGATGAATTTTCTCCAACAGTGACACTTAAAGTATGTGGCCTTGCGCGGCGAGATAGTCGCACGGCTGCGAGAAACTGCCACTTACTTCTTAGTATTGGGTTAAAAGGTATTTCTCAACGCTCAACTGATTTTCCTTCACACGGGATTGAATTTAATGGCCATCAGTGCGTGTCGGCGTGTTTGTGAAAGACTTTATTTAAAAACAAAGAAAAGATTATTTTACCTGAGTTTGCCTGCCGCTTTATTTGGAAATACAAGGTTACGCTTTATAAGCCGCCATCTCGCTGAAGTGACTCTGAAGTGGATGGCTACCAGATAAATGTTTTCAAAAGAAATTATTGTTTTTTTATTTTTCACACACACGGCAAAGACCTCCCTATTTAATCTGCGTTAATGCAAAAAAAGAGCCCTCGCCATTTAGCCGTATAAAAAGCAAACATGGAAGTGTTAATTGAGGTAAAAAGTCCTCAAGATTCTCCTATAATGCCATTTATGAAAAAACTGCCATTTTGCATGCAGGAAAAAAAAAGGATGAAAAGAAAATTAGGGCTGCTGACAGTGACCTCTTAGCACCCTCAATTTGTCACCGATCTGCACGCATTGTTGATTGAAATTTTTAATTTGGGTGTCCTTTAGATTCGCCATGAATGGCCATTGTTGGCGGAGATGAACTCCTGCTTGCAGCACATGCAGCAAAGGCATCTATTCAGCGTGGCCAAATGGATGCGCTCTCCCTCTCTCTCTCTCTCTCTCTCTCTCTCTCTCTCTCTCTCACACCCCCCGAGCCCTCGCTTTCTCCTTCCTCCTCTCCCTCTTTCCACAAAATAGGTGAATAAGACTTATCAGACATGAAATGGCGGATTAATTGAATGTAGTGTGAGCCTTTGCTCGCCGCAGCTGGACGGGTTCTTTAGAAAAACACAAGGCTGCCCTAATTGTGGCCCGCACAAAAAGTATCCTTCAAATTCCTTTGCCCTAAACGAGAGCAGGAATGCCATTCACGGGTATAATGGGCCTAATAGCTGCTTAACTCAGCCCTATTGCACGGGGAGGATTTTTCCCTCTGCCGAAATATGTCTTTGTGAGCGTGTTGTTCTTTTAGGATGCCTCACGATCCATGCCTTTCCCATCGCGCCTGTTGTATTTCTTGATGTTTTTCTTCCTCTTCTTGTCCTACAGCAGCAGTACCACTCAAAAATCGATGTCCTGATCGATGAGGCCTTCAAAGAAATGATCTCCTCCTTGGTCTCAAAGGTACTCCCAACAGCCATTGTCTCGGCCTCTTTTGAACCGCCACATTTCACAACACTGAGATTTGGCTTTTGCCCATTCTTTTCAGCTGGCCTTCACTGCGAGCCGACTCAAAATACATCAGTTATATCTGCTGTACCTTTTCAGCGAATGTTACTTTGTCCTAAATTGTTAATTGCTGCTTGTGCGCCTGTCACGCAAACATGCTTCTTTGCTTTCACAGTTTGCAGCTGTTCTGGATGGGGTGTTGTCCAAACTCTCACGATATGACGAGGGAACATTCTTCTCCTCCATTCTGTCTTTCACGGTGAGTATTTTCACGTTCATCCCACCCACACCCCTTTCCGGGATCTCATTTCGTACTAATACGCTAAAGATAGGTACTTTTTAAAGCAGGTACTTTTTTTTTTTTTAAGGTAAAAGCAGCAGCCAAATATGTGGATGTCCCAGTAAGTGTCATTTTGGACGTATAAATCCGCATGATGTCGGCATGCCCTGTGTGGATATTTTTGCATGCTGCTTTGCATTTGTGTGTGTTGATGTGTATGTGTGTGTGTTTTATTATTTACTTAGGCAAACAGATTCTCTATTCAGCTTTGCCAAGCGTTTCCATCTTGCTTTGTTTTTAATATTTAAAAAGGCTTAATGCGTATTATTTCATCATTACTTAACACAATTATATATTTTTTTTATCGTTTGCGGTTCATGGCCAAATGAAAGCAGGATTGGAGCGTCTATCAGAGCTGGCTGAGCAAGACTAATTAGCAACCCGATTGGCTTAAAATCAGTCTCACGATCTGCCACAGTGTTGACAATGGGCCGTCACAAGCAGAAAAAGATGCTAATGAATCACCAGGAACCAGGACTGTTCAGAGCGCAGACAGTGAGCAAGCAGAAAGAAACTAACACGGGGTGAGGGAAAGACTGAGTAATCACATGACCTCCTGAACCGAGACCACAGTATTGCAGAAGGGCTTTCTGAATAAAAACATGAACAACAACTCATTCCAGTTAGTTCTGTGACTAATATCAGACTAGATTTTGTGTTCATACATACAGTACACTTCCATCCAAGATTTGAAGTCAGTAAGATTTTTAAAAGCAATCTATCATGCTTACAAAAGCTGCATTTCTTTGAGCAAAAATATAGTTATATATATATATATATATATATATATATATATATATATATATATATATATACATATTTCTGAATTCTTTGATGAATAGAAAGTTCAAAAGAACAGCATTAATTTGAAATGGATTTTTCTTGTAACAATATAAATGTCTTTGTCACTTTTGTTGCTGAATGAAAGTATTAATATCTTTCCAAAAATAATACTGACACCAAATTATAGTAGATAATGATATACAGTGGCTCTAAAAAGTGTTTGAACACTTAAGTCACACTTAAAAATGTATAAATGTCATTTCATTAGATGATAAAAACAAAAATCTAAAAATACATATATAGGAAACCTTTTCTCAAAACTAGCTCTTTTTGTCTGTTTTAACAAGAACAAGACCAAGATTAAATTCGTAGACATTTTTCTGTGCTGAATTAGGAGGGAATCTGTGGAATGAAATTTAAACACTGTAAAATGTTCAACAGGGCTGAGAGAACTACACTTTTTTGGCAGATGAAAGCATTATCAAATCAGCCAAAATATTTAATATACAAACACACAAGGGCCGGGAATGTTTGGATTTCCACAGAACTGGAACACCCGTTATTAACAGTTTTTCTGTGGCATTTTGTGAATGTAGAGTCCATGTGGGCATAAGTTTAATCAAAGAGTGATTTTAGTGGATGTATGTCATCAGTTCCTCTTAAGTTCACACAGGTGTTCTGCAGAGTAACCACAGATGGAGTTCATTACATGAACCATCAACATGATCCACTAACATCTGACCACCAAAAAGTGTTCAAATAGTTTTTGACTTCATTTTGAACAGTTTATCAACTGTTTTATCATTTAAAACTTAAAAAAGCATACTTGTTTTGATATTTTATCTAATGCTATAACATTCATATATACAGTATTTAAGTGTCTTACGTGTCTTACGTTTTGTCTTGATTTTAAAAAGTTTAACGTTTTATCATTTGCAACTTTAAAAATCTTTAAAAACTTGAAACTTTTTAAACTGTTTGTGCTATTTCTATTGAAAAATATTATACTTGATTTTATTTTTTTATCTAATGCAATATTCATACAAATTTATATGTGACTTAAGTGTCTAAATTTGTTTTTGTTGATTTTGAACAGTTACCCGTCACTTTATCACTTGCGTCTTATTTTTTTTTTAAACCTGAAATTTTTGCTTTAAGAGTGCGCTTGTGCTGTATTTCTTTCTTTCTTTCTTTTTTAATTACACTTGATTTGATATTTTATGTAATGCAATAACATTCATACATACTTACATTCAGTGGTGACCAAAATTTCACCAGCTAAAAAATTTAAGTCAGTAATTTCTATCTTTTGCTGTAGTGTGTCAGTATTTCCAAACATTCATTTTGCCAGTGCTCCTCACAGAGATCTGATCTCATCATCATCCAGTCTGTCTGGAATGACATGAAAACAATGAATGAACAATGAAAACAACACAGAAACAGAACAAACTGAGACAGACTAAATCCAGAAGAACTGTGGCAACGTCTCCAAGATGCTTCAAGAAACCTACTTGCAAAGCTACAGTACTGTTAAAAGTTTTAGGCACTTGTGTAAAAATGCTGTAAATTGAGGATGCTGTCAAAAATAATGTCATAAATAGATTTTATTCAATTAACTTAAATTAATTCTATCAGTTAACTTCTATTAACTAAATTAAATCAACATTTGGTGTGACCATCCTTTGCGTTTAAAGCAGCTTTTGCCCCAGCAAAAGATAGAAATAACTGACTTAAAACCATTTTTTAGCTGGTGAAAATACTAGTGTTCTAATAATTTTGGCCACCACTGTATGACTTCAGTGATTAAATACATTTTGTTTTGATTTTAAACCGTTTACCTGTTTATCATTTTCCACATTAAAAAACAAAAATATTAAAAAAAAACTTTAAAAGCTTAATTATTTTTCTTCAAAAGTTTGTTTGTGCTATATTTCTTTAAAAAATGCACTTGATTTGATTTGCATACAGCATTTAAGTATCTAAATGCATAGTCTTAATTTTGAAGTTTATCTTTTGTTTTGTCATTTGCAACTTAAAAAAACCTTTAAAAACTTATATATTCTGTTTCAAATGTGTACTTGTGCTATATTTCTTTAAAAATATTACAGTTTAAATATTTTCTATAATGCAATAAAATTTATACACATTTACGTCACGTGTCGTAAGTGTCTGAATTTAAGTTTCTGATTTTGAACAGTTTTCTGGTTTTCATATAATTTGCAAAAAAAAAAAAAAAAAAGTTATATTTCCCTTCAAAAGTGTGTCTGTGCTATGGAACCGAAGCAGTGGCATTCATATGTAAATATAAATACTTCTAAATATGATGCTCATATGAAACTTAGTGTATTTATGTGAAATATTTTGCGTAAAGGTACGCTTGTGCTATCCTTTCTTCAGATAAAGGATATTTTGATATTGATATTTTGTATTTATTGGTTTTCAAGCGTGACTTAAGTGTCCAAATACTTTTGGAGCCAAACCGACAAGACTAAGAACAGAAAAGTCAGTCAAACCCCACACACCCACACCCCATCGCTCCATCCGAGCTCTTGGCATTGGCTCCTCGAGGTGTGCAGTGGGCGAACACCCCATCTCCCCCTCAAATTATAACGTCACCTCCACCTTGTGCTTTTGTGCAGAAGGAACGCTGCTCCATGTAAGCCCCTTTCACAGCTCCCGCTGAAGCCAGAGAGGGAGGGAAGAACCTGGCTGTGGTCTGGCCTTTGGCACTGAACATTTCTGGGCTCTTGTCACGAAAGGTTAAGCTCCTCTGCTCCTTTGTGAAGGCTGCCATTCAAGCACCGGGGCTTTCTGGCGAGACGCCCTCCCGATAGCGCTCTGTTAACACACTCGTTCGCACATTCACACCCATGGCTCGAATCTGCGCTCGCATTAGCGCTACCACAACAAAGTATTTACTCAAAACTTGCACAAATGCACTTCACACGCTCTTTACTTCGGTACCGCACACATACACACACACACACGCTCCCACACACCTGCACCTGGACAGTGAATGAGGCAGTGGCAGGAAGCCAGGCTAGCAGCTCTGTGTAATTACTGCGCATTTCGTCTCCCCTTCCCTTTCTCCTCTGTTTCCCATCCACGCCATTTATCCGCGCAGCTTAACCAGTCATTAACCTGGCCTTAATCGCACCGTCCCACACCTCTCCATTTATTCATTCACACATGGCCCACACCCAACCGTCGTGGCATTGTCTGGCCTGACGGATCGGGCCTGTCCCTCAGTCCTCCGGTTGGATTTCGTGCGAGAAGATTGTGTTTTCTTGTGCTTATCGGTCCATCACAGGCTTTGTTGTCCTGTCAGAGAGCTGGAAGGACGGGCGTTGGGTTAAAAAGACCCTGTCTTGCTTCCACCCAAGTGCCTTTTATGGGGTCGCAGGTGACTGCCATGATACGTCAGAGATTATATGCTTGGCTCTGCACAGGAAGTGGCAGGTTTCTTCCTTCCTTGATAATATAATGTGCATGCCTGTGAAGACCTCTGAAGACCTCTCGCTCAACACTATATGATGTCCTCTTGAGATCCCAGTCGTATTTGATCAACTGCTGTTTGTCTGGATATCGGCCGACTGTGGATGCGGTCAGGAGGTTATACTGTACCATCCAGTGTTGAAGAAAAGGTCTGAACGTGAGAAGTTGCTAAATATAATTAGTGACGCTACTACATAACTTGTTTCAGTAGCGTGACAGTTTGCTGTTTTCAAAATGACAGCTTTTCCAGGAACAAGCTTGTTTTTACAACAAGTAGCATGTGCAAGTTTAGAGCTGAGCGATGGGATAATCGGGTCCTCGGATATGATGTCCTTTCTCTTTAGTGCTGGGACGTCCAGGTCATTGTAGAGAATCAGTTCAAAACAAGATTGAATCCCTCATTTGAGTCCTTGTACAGAAGTCCATTCACTGCATTTGGCGTTGTTTTGTTGCAATTTTTATTTTTAACTGAGTGTTTTCTGGTTTTATTAGTTTATTAGTATTTAGTCTGTTTAAATCAATGATCATCCTGATCATCCTGTCTTCTTTTTTTTTTCAGTGAAAGATAAATCTGGTATCAAATGATATATGCATTGCCAAGATTTTTTAAGGTTTTTTAAAGAAAGAAAGTCTCCTATATTCACTAAGGCCTCATTTAAAAATACAGTAAAAAGAGTAATATTGTGAAATATTATTACATACTATTTTCTATTTTATGATGCAAAGCTGAATTTTCAGCATCATTACTCCAGTCTTCAATGTCATATGATCCTTCAGAAATCATTCTAATATGTTGATTTACTTCTAAAGAAACTTAAATTATCAGTGTTAAAAACATTGGTGCTGCTTAATATTTTGGTGGAAACCATGATACATTTTTCAGGATTCTTTAGGGGGGAATAAGCTATTTTTCACACTTACCTGTTAAATTATGAGTAGGTTTGGGAAGCCACAGTTTCAAAGTAGCTTTACCACACTGTCATATGACCAACACACAAACTCACAGGAAGAGAGGTCTGACAAGAACAGGAGGTTGATGTTAAGGTGTCTCTTTGCTCTCTAATAAAAAAGGGGGTTTTCCAGCATTTAAGCCCTCAAGCTACATCAGCCCTTGAGTCATGGGTGGGAAACGTGTCAAAGCAATTACAGCACTATTAGGACATTTTTTTTTCCCTGTTTTAACAGCCCCAGTGTGAATAGAAATGTTTTTCCACAGGTAAAAGGATTGCTTTTAACAGGGTATAAGGGTCGCAGGTGCTCTTTGGCATTTTTTTTTAAATTCTAAATAAGTTTACAAGTGTTTTTATTTTTTAAAGCATTTTCTCGAACATCATTCAGCAGGCAGAGAATGGTGTTGGTGGCTGTCAGTGTGTTGGTATTCGTGTTTTAACTTGGTATAGGATTTGCTCAGCTTGGCATGCAAAGAAAATACTTGAATTAAAGGTGTACTAAGTCTTTTTAGTTTATTTAATGCGACTGATACAACTGCCCAAACTTCATACTAACACAACTGTCGTGAATTCAGCATCACATAAAAGCAAAGAATTTAAGTTAACAATGTCATTGCAGAAACACCAGCTCATATTTATTAACAATAATAGTCGTCATAATGTTTTTAAATATATCTATTCTTGGTCAATTCACCAAGAGAAGAACATACAGTAAAGGCCCATTCACACCAAGAAGAATAACACTAATGATATCTATAGTAGTGTCAACAATATTATGAGCATATGCTGCAGTTTTTGGTACAATAAGAAATAAGTTATTAGAATAACCCAGTCATGTGATCTCAAAATGGCCACCACCATGAGGTGGACCCACCCTTATACAGAATAAAATACCTTTTACTCGGCCACTGATCTGACTGATGTTATGTCAAAAATATTGTACATTTCTTTAGGTGCAAAATGTTTCACTTAGTCCACCTTTATGAAAATAAAGTTTGAATGACTCAGTATTAATCATCAGCATGTTTTCTGGCCAAATTTGCTTTGCATTAGTGCTGTCAAATCGATTAATGACGATTAATCTCATCCAAAATAAAAGTTTGTTTACATAATATGTGTGTGTGTACATATGTATGTATACACAAATATACACATACACATGTATATATTTAAGAAATATATGTAATATATATTTATATATAATATCAATCATATATAAATATGAACATGTATATATTTATACATGTAAATATTTCTTAAACATACATAAATGTGAGTGTATTTAAAAATACTTAAAAATATACACAGTACACACACATATATTATATAAACAAACTTTTATTTTGGATGTGATTAATCACCCTTATGAAAATTAACCATGGTTTTACTACAAATAAAACCAAAAATCCATGGTATTTGTAGTAAAACTGTGGTTACACAAATGGTAATCAATAAAAAAACATGGTTACCACACTTTTACTACAATAAAACCATGGTTAATTTTTGTAAGGGCAGTTTGACAGCACTGCTTTGCATAAAAAAAAAATAAAAAAATGATGAATAAGTCTTATGACCACACTGACTTTGAATTTGTCACTCTCAACAGAAACCTGGTATGGATCTAGCAGACACCTACATCACCTTTGTACGACAGAACCAGGATATTCTGCGAGACCGTGTGAACGACGAGATGTACACCGAGAAAATCTTTGACGTAAGTTTCAGCCAGTCAAAGAACACATTATAAATGAGATTCAGTTTCACTCCACTGCTTTCAGACATGTTTCATAATAAGTCTACAGATCAATCCAAAGCCAGCAGAATTACTTCAAGCAAGTGTCATTCGTGCCAATGCAAGTGAATGAACATCCAACGTTTCATTCTATTCCTTTTCTAATCTGTCTCGGTTCTTTTCCACCGTATCTCCTCAGCTGTGGGTATTGTAAAGCCGAGGCCGAGGGAGGTGAGAAGGGGTGGGGAAAGTTTTTGTAGGAAGAGGCAATGAGGCCTCACCAAGAGCACTCATCAGCCCACTGTGACCACTTCCAGTGCCTGAGCACTCACCAGGGGCTCCTGTTGACCTGTTTACTCTCAAACAACGTCAAGCGAGGCAGAAGGCGCAAATGCGTACGTCTCGCTCCTTAATTTTGTTTAGAACACACTGCTCATCCTTCCGAGTCGCTTTCAGAGACTGCAGATCTATAGAACCACACAAACACTCGAGAGGACGTACACACAACCCTCCCGCCCCTATAAATCCTGAGCAGATTGCCTTCGAAAACTTTCTATTCCGAGCCAGATTAGAGAGAAGCAGTGTTTGATGTCTTCTCTTGATTTATTAGACCTCTGCTGAGGCCGCCAATGGAGACAGGCAGGCGGGATAGAGGTGCCCTGCACACCAGCAGCCCCTAATGTGTGTCACATGCTCACAGTCATGCACCGAGAGCGAGCCGAGAGAAGGGTCGCCGTGTGTCACCGCAGAAACTTCCTCATCAAGAAGTCTCAAGTCTTAAGAATCCGTCTGTTTCAAAACATTTAATCTAATTCATATCTCTGGACGGCTAAAAGTTTGGGCGTGAATATATTTGAGTGTTTCTTCTTAAGGACGAGCCGCTGTACCATTCAGTGTTGTGTTGCGAAGGCGCTCGAGGAAATAAGAAAATCAGTCACCACATGCCCTTGCAGGCTGCGGTCTGTTTGTCCGGGGTGCTAAATCACTGTGATTAGTGAAGCGATGAGGTTTGCACGGCGAGGGGCCGTGGCCCTCAGCCTGGTCACAGGTGCGGAGGCTGCCCTCCCCTGCCTCCCTAATGAACCAGACAAGTGGACACTTAAGCATGTGATTACCAACAGAGATTCGTCTGATATGAAGAAATGCGTTGCCATTCTTTCACCTCCAACAATTAGGGCACAGTCATCTGTTTCCCAACCAGCCTAAGTGCTTCAATTAAGTGGCGTCTCATCTTTCCGTTTTGCCCGCTTTTTGTTAACGGCAGGAGCGGACTTTGTTGATTATTGGTGTGCTGTTTGGACTCTTTTACGCTCCTCTTACAAATTTGTAAGTCTGATGTTAAATTGCATGGGAAGCTCAATGAAAACGGGCCTAAGTGATGTGTTTCGCCAGTAAACACGATGCTGTGGTCTTATACGATGCGGTCTCACTTGTGCATGAAATCATATTCTAAGCGCCTGGACAATCGAATCTCAGTCTTTTGTCGATGTGAGCTAATGATTTCCGAAATGAAATTACCGGGCTGAACGCAAACACAAGCTGGTGTCAGAGGTTCTTGCGCAAAGCCGATTCACAGTCTGATCGCTGCTGATTAAAGAACCGGCTTCTTTCATAGAAAAGACCGGTAATTATATAAGGTGTTCTCGCGTTAAGTAATATGTGAACTGAAGGTGTTTGGAGTGCAAGGTGACCCCTTTATACGAAGATTTAAGTGTTAGCCCTGTAATTAGTAGGTTTGGTATCTTTAAGTTTGTTATTATGTGCGAACGCGACCTCGGATGATACTTGGGGCACGAGAAGATACTTGCAGTAAGTTCAGTAATGAGAACTGAAGTAATGACTCTTAATGAATATTTAATATGCTGAATTGGTAATCGACAGTTTCTTGCTGGTTCTTTGGTAAAAAATGGTTTTATGTGAAGCTTTCAAGGACTGCCAAATTCAGAGTTCCGATGTGAAATTTTCAAGGCATAATCGAAGGAGAAAAACACACATAAAGGGTACTTTTGACATTAACCAAAAGTTGCTTTTTCCTTCACGCCCCATGTAGTTCACATCTTTTTATTTGCTTAAAGTACTGAGGTTTTTTTTTTTTTTTTTTGCATTACATTTATGTCCTCTTCAAGGTTTATCTCTCTCTCTCTCTCTCACATGCACAGCAATGGTACAACTCTTTGATGAAGGCGGTGTGCGCCTGGCTGACGGACAGACTCGACCAGCAGCTGCATGTTTACCAACTCAAAACTCTCATCAAGATTGTCAAGGTAAAAAAAAGAATACAGTGTGAAGAAGTTTTTGTTCGAAACTCTGTTGATGCTAATTGACCATGACAAGAGTGTCAAGTTCAGCTTGGCTGCACAAAGAATTCCATTACCAATAGAATGAGAGATTAATTAATACACGAGTGCCGTTTCAGGTGAATCCTGATGTACGAGAAGTCAAAAAGTAAAATCGACGTGTCCTTAAACTATTTAATTGTTCTCCATGCTTGTTTTTGCAGAAGTCGTACCGTGACTTCAGGCTGCAGGGTGTGTTAGACGGCATCTTGAACAACAAGAGCTACGAGACCGTTTACAACCGGCTCACTATCGAGGAAGCCACGGCCGCCGTGTCGGCCACGGACGGTCTGCAGGGCATTACCATGAGGGACAGTGATGAAGAGGAGGGTTAACGTCCCACCTACTGGACGGTTATAAACTTGATACAAAGAGGTCGGATTTCAGCTCTCCTGATTTGAGCTCACGCTTCATGCTCCCCAGCCAGTACTACACTGCCCTCTTGTCTAAGCCGATGTCACCATGCTTGTATGAAACTCTCATTGGCCACTTACAGACAGCTAAAGTGTCTCTGTCGTTATGTATTTGATGTGCAGTGATACGGTGGCTCATCGCTAGGCAAGCTCGGGAAGCACTTGTTGGTACAAATTTACCCACTAAGAACCAGCCGATGATTTGTAAGTGTATCATAGACACGGTGTACCGGAGTGAAAACTACAAAAACAGAGCGTGAGGGAAGAAGCATCTGCTTATGTGCTGTTTTTAATTTTTAATTTTTTTGCATCAGCTTCGGATCCTCAGGCCAAAGCTCCAAATATGGTGGATGAAATGCTAGTTGTTCACTGTTTATTCGATGAAGTCGTGACACTGTTCCACTCAATAGCTAAATTCACATTCAGATTCTTCTGTAGAAGTAACCGTTGAGTGTGTCATGTCTAGTATGCTGTCAATGTCCAACTATGTTTCAGATGAAAGAAAATGTCACTGGATTTTAACAAGAGCTGTATATTTCTATTGTCTTTGTGCACCTGAGATTGCCCAGGTGTCTTAAGTGTTACAATTAAAGTGTTTTAATGTCACTTCTCTGGTCTTTTTTTTTTTTTTTTTTTGCATGAAATTGACACACATAAAGGCTGAGTAGCCTATGAATGAAACATTTTAAAATGTCTTTAAACGACATTATTCTTTTTAAAGGGCATTAAAACCAGATGTGTATCATTTTTATATTTACATTTTTATACATTTTTATTAGTTTGTAATACGTAACATGTTAGGTAGCCTAAGTGGAAACAAAAATTTTAAATGCCATTTTAGTTGATGTTTGTTTATCAAAGAATAAGCAACACTGTTAAAACATTTGTTAATGCTTGAATGTTATATCCTTACATATTCAACATTTTTATTTTATTTAGATTTCGTTTCAGTCACTATTAAAAGTTATGCCAGTTGCTGGTCTCGGTATCAAACCCATTCAGTGTGCGGTTTTCTGTAGGTTCTTTTCAGCATCAGTTTAAATGGTCTTCATCTTTATTGTGCATCATATTAAACAAACAAATCAGAGCTAAAGAACTGGAATTCTATTCATAGGAATACATTACTAGAATAGCTTACTATACAATAGCGTTAACTCCATTAATTCTAGACGTCTACACTAAATAAGCCGGGTCACAATAATAGTACGAGTTAAATTAATTTTTAAATTCAAATTTTGCTATATAAAACGTCGAATAAAATATAAAAATAGACTGTTACAGCTGAAACATGACACATTTAACTAATGAATGTAACTGTTTACTATTTGCTGTTTAAGTCTGATACATAAGACGACGTTTTAGTTAAACTGCATTTAAAATGATTTCAGCTTTAAACGTCGTCTATTTTGGGGGTTTACTGTGATAATTTCGATTCAGCCTTCTAGTCCAGAGACCTTGAATAAATACGCTACTATTATTACTTTTTCACCTAAATATGAGGTTAAAAATGTCAAGGCTTCAGTGACAGAAATAAATCGCGACTGTGAGGCAATTTCTGTCATCGAATCATGCCAATTATATTTCTTACTGAAATGCACTTTTCATTATACTGCAGCGAAAATAGACAATGGGAATTATATGCATATCATCATTAGGATATTATTTACCAAGTCATATCAGATAACTACAAATTGGACTGTAAATAAAAACTAAACTCTCTCAAAATCAGCTAATCCTTATATAGTTTTCTCATATTCAGTTTACCACTTGATTGAGCGTACTTTTATATTCAATACGGGCGCAGATAAAACATGACATTCTTGAAATACAAACATTAAGCAAAACGAAACAAATATTAAGATGCATTTGTGCCGTGATATCATTACAGAGGATTTCTTTTCTCGTTTTGCCTTCGCCCAGCTGAAGAAATCTGAGGAGCAGCATATGACAACAGTGAGGCGACTGCTTATTATGTGAAAAAGCTCCAAATTGCAGGTTATTTGACACCCATCTGCTTCCAATTGAACAGCAGTCAAAATTAGCAATGTTCTAAAGTCGCTCTGAAAACACAAACATTATCATTTTAGCGCATTTATCTTACTGCTGAGCGTCAATAGCCATTGAATTAAAAAAATAAAAAATAAAATAAAAACGATATTACTAAGTATGTATAGGCTAACTGAGAATAAATAATAAACATAAAAAATATTTTAAAGCCACAATATGTCATTGTCTCATTTTCCATATATGTTACCTTTTAAACAGAATAATCCTTCACGAAAAAAGTCTTCGCATCGAATCATTGTCTACTGTATTTCACACCGAGCTGCCACTTTTCATTTCTGCTTTTGCTCGCGGACTGACTGTAACGCGCGCGACTCTCTCACTCTCTCATGGCATGATCTCAGCTCCATGGAGGCGTTTTGCTGTTAATGCCTCTCGTTTGGCACACAATTCCCAGATGAATGTCCTCACGAGTTTGCGTTTGGAAACGAAGGTCGTCTGATGCGAAATATAGCTTCTCATAATCGTTTTATCTTTGTGTGCCTGAGGTGGCGCATAATGGAATGGTCGCGTGAAATTTCACTAATGAAACGCGAAAGCATAACAAATAATTATTTTATTATATTTCACATTAAATTATGTGTAGGCATAATAGGGGAACAATCTGTGAATTCATTGTAGGCTAGATCAGATAACAGGTGCTGCTGGAATCGACCGCTTAAACACTATGGAGACTGGGAAGTGTTGTAACACGGGGTGAGCTGTAACACCAACAGTTTAACCAATTAAAAATTAACTACAGGGGTAAAATTAAGATCATACGTGACCAACAGCTCCCCGAGGTGATATTATAAGACTTAGTATAAAAAAAGAAATGAACAGGATAATATTTGCCTGTGGATTTAAAACATATAGTTTACTGTTTAGGCTAAGAGTTTACTTTAATACTGTTTTAGAGTTATATAGCCTACATTTGTTTCGATTTTTATTTGCTGTTTCGAATTGAAATATATTTTCTATTTTGAATTAAAATGTTTAACAAGCAAATTGTAATACCACTATAAATTCGTGCACAAAATGTTCATGTTTTTTTCTGTTATAGTTACAACTCAGTTTTAGTTAAGGGAAAAGTACATTTGTAAACAAATTTGTAGCAGATAAATATGAGATAATTACATCGAAAAGTTACAACCGTTTAAACAAAACTTCTAAATCCAAATAAAAATCCATTCAGAGTTTAGTCTTCATTGGTGTTCGCTTTACTTCAGACGAAACGTTTCAGTCATGAGGGAAAAAAGCAGTAAAAGTTCTAATAAAAAAAAAAGTAGGCCTATGTTGTTATAAAATCTCCTTCCACTCCAACCAAAAACAAAAAAAACAAAAAAACGCGTGAGAATGCGGTTTCAAATCAGGTAATTCAGGAGTTTTAATATGTCAAATGTTGACAAACATGATGCATGCGCGCAACTGTCATCGTGCGCGAGGTGCAATGATGTCACAGCGAGGCGCGAGGGGACCGGAGATTCGCCCAGCGCTTTACAGTGCTAATAAAGAGCACCTTCTTGAGTTAGTCACCCACAGCAGTGTGTAGGGCAAGTGCAGGGAGAGAGAGAGAGAGAGAGAAAAAAAAAACGCCGCTGTAGTGATTGATATAACTAAATCGAGCATCTGGGCTGCTTTACGTGTCTTTGACGTGCGCGCGTGGTGAGCCCTGAGTTGCGCTATTGACAAAACACTCTTTATTGAGCAATCCGGGGCGGACATAAGTGCTGATTGTCCGCAATTGACAAGCAGCGGAGCAGCCAGGGGGCCTTGGCGCTTGATGATGTCTTTTCTTGCGGGTCACTGAGAGGAATCAAACTTATCTACAAAAGGAGGACACAGGTACAGGTGCTGCTGCGCTCAAGTCATGGACAGCGCGCTGTACCACTCAGCGGGAATATTCGGCTCCCCTTCGGCTTCGACGGGAGGAAGCATGATGGCGAGCTCCAAACCTCTCGCTTTTTCGATCGAAAGGATTATGGCCAGGACGCCCGAACCAAAGTCGATACCGTTCCCGAACTTGTTCCACGCTCCCGTGGGGAAAGCGGAGCCCAAGCAGTCTCCCGCCCCGCTGCACTGCATGATCCCCCTCATGCCGCTCGCCTGCGAGCCGCCTCATAAACTTCACGTCAATGGATTAGACCACCCTGACGCTTTTTCCTACAACGCCAACGAGCTGCTGAGCATCGGCTTGAATTACAAGAACGAGCAGCAAGACGCGACCCCATCGGCTATCGGACAGTACAAACTCTTCCGGCCGCGTGTGGTCAACCAGTCGTCGTTCCACGCCATGGGCGCCGCAGTCTGTTACCTGAACCGCGGGGAAAGCGCGTGTGCTCCTCACGCGGGTCTGGTGAACCTGCACCCCATGGCGTCGTACCTCCTCAACACGCCGCTGCAGGCGCGCCAGAAGAGCCTGTTCTCCTCGGAGAAGAGCCAACCGGGCGCCGCGGCGCACAGGTGTGCTCCTCCCGGCGTGTCTTTTAAGGACCTTTCTCACTCTCACCTGCACCATTACATGAAGGAGAGCGCGCACATCTTGTCGGAGAAGTTGTTCAAGAACTCCGCGGCCAAATTAAACCGCGGCTCTCCTCAAACCAAACCAAAGGTGTTCACCTGTGAAGTTTGTGGCAAGGTGAGACGAGCGAGATCGATCTTCTGTTTTAACACAGATAGCATTCACCTTTTTTAACACGATTTGCAATTTTCAGGTGTTCAACGCGCACTATAATTTAACGCGTCACATGCCGGTTCACACGGGCGCCAGACCGTTCGTCTGCAAAGTGTGCGGCAAAGGATTCAGACAGGCGAGCACTCTGTGTCGCCATAAAATCATCCACACTCAGGTAACTATATGCGCATGATTTTACAAATAACTATTTAAATCATTTTACTGCTGCTGGTGTAACATCTCAAATCAATGTATTATTAACCTACACTGAAAAAGCTGTGTACAAACAATTTTCATTTGCTGATAAATTTCACAGTTACAAAGAAACGGCAAGTAACACATCGAATTAAATGTGAAATTTCGAAGTAGAAAAAACTGAAATGGTATTTTCTTGTAAGAGCCTACTCTAATAATAGCTGTTTTATTTACATCTTTGAAAATCCGTTTTTACAGTGTACTACAAATCTGCAATTTCTGTCATATTTATTGGTAAATAGTCCTATGTAATAAATGTATTAATTGTGTTTTTTGTTTTAATAAAAATAAAATTATAATTCAGAATTTATAAATGTCTGTTTTATGCAATCTTCTAGTAAAACAAACTTAGAATAAAATCATGGGATGGTATGCTATTTTATATTTTCTTTGTCTGTATTAGAAGATTTATTTCTTAAAAAGTTTTCGGATTTTTATTTATGACGAGATAATGGTTTAAGTTTAAAAAAATCTATAAAAGTAAAAAATAATGATATAACGGAAAAATGAGCAATCCCTATTTATCTAGCCTAATTATTAGTATGCTACTACTACAACTAATAATAATAATGAAATCTCATTTCAGACTCATTTTGGACTCATTTCCGTTATGTTTATTAGTATCTCGTTTATTTTAAGTCAAAAACAGCTTTAGCTTTATTGTGTGTCATAACGTTGCTAATCCATTTGTTTGCAGGAAAAACCGCATAAATGCAACCAATGTGGCAAAGCTTTCAACCGAAGTTCAACTCTCAACACTCACACACGAATTCACGCGGGATACAAACCCTTCATTTGTGAATTCTGCGGCAAAGGATTTCATCAGAAAGGTAGCTGCTCTAAAAGGGATTTTATATTTTATATTAATCGTGTAATTTACAAAAACAACAATATAGATACACAAAACCATAGATAGATAGATAGATAGATAGATAGAAAACAATATTATTGTTTTGTGTCATTTTTTGTGGATTTGCTTCTCACATTTGTTTTTAATTTGCAAGGAAACTACAAGAACCACAAACTGACCCACAGCGGAGAAAAACAGTTCAAGTGCAATATCTGCAACAAAGCCTTCCACCAGGTGTACAACCTCACATTTCACATGCACACGCACAACGACAAGAAGCCTTTCACCTGTCCGACATGCGGCAAGGGTTTCTGCAGAAACTTTGATCTTAAGAAACACATTAGGAAGCTGCACGACATTTCCCCAGGACCCCACTCACCATCGACACTCACTGCGAGCCTGGAGGCGCAGTAAAACGTCCCGAGTGAAAATGCTCCGGAAAAATAAAATATCTAATCGCGCATGCAACGTTTTATTTATTTTTATTTTTTTAATGTATTTTTATTATTATCTGTATCATTTTGAGCGACCGTCATCATTGTTGAAGCTCGTCTGTGAATGGTAGATTATTACATGATTCTTTTTACTCTCAGGGTAACGACAGTCTTATTTATTTGAAACTGTACTGTTGTCATTAACTTAAAGAGAGTAATCGAAACCCGTATATGGAACATAAATTCTCGTGACCGCTGTGTATTTTAAACCCCATTTTATATGTTTATTATTTATACAGTTCTTTGTATTAGCTATACTGTTTGACGACTGTAACGTTTTGTTAAATCAATGTGAATATATATGCAAGGTTTGTTGTAAATTTCCAATGGCATCTGATCTGTCAAAAAGATTATAAAACATATGATAAAGGGGCAGGGAATCAAAATAAAACATATCTTATGCTATATATTTTTTCTTTGTGAATGCAAGCAGACTGCGTTTTTTAAGACGTATGCTATAAAGAAGACTCTTGGAAATAATAGATCATAAGTAAGAGATGGAGACTATATAAATATGCCAAGGGAGAGTTTCAGCGTCCTTTCTTTCTTGTCAAGCAATATCCATTAAGGTCTATGCAATGATGGATATTTCACATTTAAGTTTAACTAAATAAAATCTAAATGTCATAATCAGGTACTCTTTACTGGCACTAATAGATTTGCAGAAATCAGTATCTGTGCGCACATTATGAAGAGAAAAGGCCCCCTCTGGTGGTCGAAACTAAAAAGGGAAATATTCTCTAAAATAGGCTATATAGCCTATCTATAACCGATCAATTTATATTTACTGTATGGGAAAGAGGCCACCGCAATTATAATGGTACTAAACAGATGCTGAGACTATTTTGCCAAAACGTTCAAAACGTTAAAGCTCAAGGGCAAGTAGTCAGATTTAAAAGGGTTGCTTGTACAATTATTTTATATTTAATGTATTAATAACGTTTTTAAAAAACGGTGAGGATTGTAGTGAGGATTTATTGGAATATAGATGCCAGTGATTTGGTTTAAATCTTTTAATAAATAGATCTCGATGCATTGTGGGAATGGAGTGGGGCCATAAACTACTTCAGCACCACAAGACTGAACAGCTCCCAATATTACTCTCAATATTATATTAGCCTATAAATATTCTCTAAATGCTAAAATATCCCTATTATGTCTGATGTGAGCGATTTGCAAGGCAACACGGTATTGATATTCATCTTTGTGCTCTTCTTATCCAAGTTTCTGCAAAAAAATGGAACACATTCAAATTCAATTCAAACTTTTTGAAAATTTTTGTAAAACGTCCGTTTCTATTATTATTATTATTATTATTATTATTATTATTATTATTATTATTATTATGGGTTTTTATAAGCCTACTGTAAGACAACTTAAGGAAGGCTCCCATTCCAAAAATAATTAAAAAAAAAAAAAAAAAGACTTGTATTTATTTGCATACTTAATTTTGATTGGTCTTTCTGTCTTAAATCTATTTCTATTTATTTCTACAATCGGTGTCGTGTTATATGTTGATTCTCGTTCACAGCCGACAGAAAACGACTGTAGAAATTGTATTCACACCGAACAAAGGACTAACTTAAAACTTCAAGAATATTAGGGGGAAACTGATTTGTTGGTCTTTGCTCCATGACCAAGCTGGTTTCTGGTCGGTAAGATGATCTCCTAGCCTGGCCAGTTTAAAATGGCCAAAACCCCTGTAAAACCAGCAGGCCAGACCAGGTTGGAAGACCAGTTAAAACAACATTAGTCTGGTTTGAACAGTGTTTCTCAGCCAGGAGTAGTGAAATGCGTCTTATTTCCTTCAGGAACTTCAAATCTAGTTAACACGAATAGTCTGTTGTTTTAATAATAACATTGCGGGATATTTTTGTGAACTTGAAAAAAGAAGAAAACAAGAAAACTTAAAGAATATATTTTACCTCATCGTTCCTTGCGCCACAGTATTTGTAGGAGCGCGCGAAAGGGGAGGGGCCTGTTTCCTCACGCTGATTAGTCATAAAGCTGCGACGCGACGTCGAGGGCACCGCGAGGAGGCAGATCCGCGTTCTGAGTGAGATTGGTGAGATGGGTCTGGCTGCAGACCGTGGGCGAGTTAAGACAAGTCATGCCATCTTTGAAACGCCTCTCTGGCATCCAAGTGCAGCTCCTATCACTTTGTATGGGGAAACATCAAATTCTCCCAAACTGTTCACTAAGCTTACGATTAAATTTCATATTTGAAATCACCAATGAAATCTGACAACAACTGTGTCATACATGTTTTTTTCTTTTGCTCAAATAGCGTTATAAAAAGCTTGTTTTTCAGGCTAGATCAGCAAGTGCGCATGCGCAGTCCTAGGCACACATCTCAGAACGCTAACTGTTTCTATAGCAACCGGGAGTTCTAACTGCAGCTGCAGTGACGCGCTGACTTTCCCGAATAGCGATTGGCTCTTTTACTCAGAAGGCGGGGCTTCGTTCGATTGAGCGGCCATGTTAAGCCTTGCATTTTTCCCCATTCAAAACTATACAAGTGATGTCTTGTGCTGCGTCCCAATTCGCATACTATCCGTTCTAAATAGTATTCGAAAATAGAATTAGTATGTCCCAAACCATAGTATGTTTAAATAAATATGCCAAAGATTCCCGGATGGTCTACTACTTCCGGTTAGAATTCGAAGTGCAGATCGATGCACACTCCAACGGCTAATATTGCCCACAACACATTGAGCTGTGGATGAGGATTCGATTAGAACTACAAACACGCATAAAAAGTGTTAAAAACTACAAACATGGTGGATATGCGCGACCAACGGACAAGTAGAGAAAGGGCATAGTATAAGTAGGCGAATTGGAACGCAGCATTGGGTATTCTATAGTCTTTGGTGGAGCTCCACTCTAGAACAGGAAGTACGTCACCTCCACTCAGTGTTGCCAAGTCCGCGGTTTTACCTCGGAAACGGGCTAATTTAAAATCAGTTGCCACGGGTTGTTTTTCATGTGCACGGGTTGAAGCGAACCCAATAACGTGATATTTAGCCCCTGCAAAGCGAATTTTACCAGGGGAACCTCACCAAAAAAACGTGAATTTTATACCCACTGAGCGCGATTTTTACCGGGGGACCCCCATTGAAACGCGATTGGGCTGGTTTTGGGCTTTTGTTTTTTTAATGCAAAGAGCAATAACATACAATATTTTATCAAGAAATAACATCAAAAAAGAAAAGCAAAAATAAATAAATAAGTAAATAAATAAATGACAACAAATAAGCATGATGGTCCGGAGTCTGCGCAGTAGTGTCGTGAGGTGGCGCCGCGGAAGCAAACTCCCGCAGACCCAATCAACCATAACGACACGCCCCGTTTTTATAGCATCAAATTACTAGCTAAAATCAAACTTATCACAAAAACGAACAATTGAACATATATCAGCATGATAACAGCTACCTTAAATGACCAAAACTATATTTCGGAAAATTGTATTGGAAGTGTAATTTATTGTTTTATTTTGACTGAAGTCCCATTCGTTTACATGGAGAGGGCGGGGTTTATGACCTGTACTGCAGCCAGGCACCCAGGGGGCGATCAAAGAACCCGGAGCTTCACTTTTCAGAACATGTGAGACACACCCGATAAAAACCCATTGGAAAACCTTGAGGGAACCAGTGGAGAATTAGTCTTTGTTAGTCAGGTTTTGACATCACAACTAAAACACTCTATTCTCAGGGAATGTAATTGAAACCTGTTCTAAACCTATTATAAATCTATTATTATATCACTTATATGTTATTGTACTGTTGTAGGGTGAGGTCGGCTAAAATGAGCCATCAGGTAAAATGGGCCAAATAAGGTTGTAGCATCATATCTCTTTAAATTTTTACAGAAAATCACAATAACTGATCTTGCATTGTTGCTTCAACACTTGTTGACACGCAATAATTTTTATTGGTCTGAGTTCAGGCAGGCAGGGCAGAGTGTTACATGAAGCTCGTCAGAGAAATTTTAAGGTAATTGAGACTGACATAGAAAATTTAATTAATCACTAATAAGGGTACTAAAGCAATTATAAGTAAGCTTACTAACAAAGCAAAGGTTTATGAACAATGTTTTGACATGCTTTTTCAAATAATAAAAGTTTAATTTATAAAAGAAGCTTTGTTTTTTGTGAAAAAAGGTCATTTTAGGTAGAAATGGCTGGTTAAGCTAAAATGGGCCACAATTTTCAGCTAAAATGGGCTGCACACACACACACACACACACTTTTAGACAGAAATTGAGGGTGAAAATAGGTTTATAGGTCTAGATATGTATCCATACAAATTCTTTTTTAAAAATTGCATTGCAGACATTATGACAGGAGGACAAGCAAAGAGAGACAAGAAGAGAGACGAGAAAGGGAAAGAAAGGAAGATGTCAGTAAAATGTGCTGCATACACACACACACTTTTAGACAGAAATTGAGGGTGAAAATAGGTTTATAGGCCTACTGTAGATATGTATCCATACAAAATCTTAACAGTCTTTAAAAAAAATACAAGCATACACACATAAATGCACACAAAAGACACCAATGCACAGAAACACACACCTATACAAGATGATCAGTTCATTTTTAATTGCATTGTTTAATTAAATATTAATTCAACTTTCTATTTAATGAAATACATTTATGGTGTTGCTATGGCACATTAAAGACAATAGTGTCAATTTACTGTTAAAAATAAAATGATTTAAACTGAAATTACCTGTGTTGTTCTTTTTATATTGGCCCATTTTAATTGACCAGCTGGCCCATTTTACCTGAATGTTGTGCCGTGGCTCAAGAAGGTACATGCTGATACTCTCTAACTCTCATAATTTTAAAACTTTTATACTTTTTCACATTTAAAAAATATAAATATATTTAAGAGACCCATGCTAATTTATAAGAATATCATTAGATCTCATGCATAGGTTATTTGATGGTATTATAAGTCATTTACCAAAACGAGGCCCATTTTAGCTGACTTCACCCTACTCACTATTTTATTATCACTTTAGTACAATTTGTACTACATATACATTTTAAACATCACATATCACTTTTACTATATTTTTACTCTATTACACTGCACTGTGTCAGTGCATAATGTTTTACCACACTGGATCCATGAAGGATTATCAGTTACATTTCTTATTGTTTGGTGTGGAGTTTATATCTATCGCCTGCTATGAAAATATAGAAAACAGACTACCAGTGTGTCAATTTTTGATTTGTGTTTACTGATTTTATTCCATTTTATCAATGATGGTCAATTATTAGTACGGTACTTAAAGATGTATTATTTCGATTTGTTTCCAGTATTTCAATGGGAATGAGCTGTGTTCTGACCTGAAGCAAAAGAAAAGCTAAAATGTTGGGGTTGAAGACAGAGAAAGCAATTTCAACAAAGAAAAAACTTCATTTCATTTAATGTACATTAGAATATATTACATGTATATATCACAGATATACTAAATTAATATTAGAATTGTTACCAGAAAAAAAAAAAAAGCCAAATCAACAAGTGTGACAAGTGTAAGCTTTATGTGTAAGCTAATTATTTTCCAAGCCTAACTAAATAACTGGAGACAGAGTTATTTTTAATTCCATGTAGATCACAAACCACTGAAATCAGCTGATAAATGTAAACGTTATCGTGTTTTTATCCAGAAAAAAGCGCACCTTTACCTCCATTTGTTTTTAAGGCAGTCTTGCCCGGACCAACATGGCGGATGCGTCGCTAGTGGAGGCGACGTATTTCCGCTCTTGAGTGGCGCTCCACTCTCCCAGTATGTCTGCAGCCAGACCCTATTGTGGGTTTGGTGGGAACTAATCCAGGGCTCAGATTACTTCACCGAAGCAGAGACGCATTCCACGCAGAAACAAATATCTGTGCTGTAATGGATAGGTCTGGTTAGCGCCACATTATTTGCCTGAAGTCTTGAGAAAGGTCAATCACGTGCAGTTATTGTTCCTTCATTCACGTTTACGCGACACAGTCACTCATAAGAGCTGCGGCGACAGTTTATATATACAGGTGCATCTCAATAAATTAGAATGTCGTGGAAAAGTTCATTTATTTCAGTAATTCAACTCAAATTGTGAAACTTGTGTATTAAATTCAATCCACACAGACTGAAGTAGTTTAAATCTTTGGTTCTTTTAATTGTGATGATGTTGCTCACATTTAACAAAAACCTCAACAAATCAGAATATGGTGACATGCCAATCAGCTAATCAACTCAAAACACCTGCAAAGGTTTCTTGAGCCTTCAAAATGGTCTCTCAGTTTGGTTCACTAGGCTACACAATCATGGAGAAGACTGCTGATCTGACAGTTGTCCAGAAGACAATCATTGACACCCTTCACAAGGAGGGTAAGCCACAAACATTCATTGCCAAAGAAGCTGGCTGTTCACAGAGTGCTGTATCCAAGCATGTTAACAGAAAGTTGAGTGGAAGGAAAAAGTGTGGAAGAAAAAGATGCACAACCAACCGAGAGAACCGCAGCCTTATGAGGATTGTCAAGCAAAATCGATTCAAGAATTTGGGTGAACTTCACAAGGAATGGACTGAGGCTGGGGTCAAGGCATCAAGAGCCACCACACACAGACGTGTCAAGGAATTTGGCTACAGTTGTCGTATTCTTCTTGTTAAGCCACTCCTGAACCACAGACAACGTCAGAGGCGTCTTACCTGGGCTAAGGAGAAGAAGAACTGGACTGTTGCCCAGTGGTCCAAAGTACTCTTTTCAGATGAGAGCAAGTTTTGTATTTCATTTGGAAACCAAGGTCCTAGAGTCTGGAGGAAGGGTGGAGAAGCTCATAGCCCAAGCTGCTTGAAGTCCAGTGTTAAGTTTCCACAGTCTGTGATGATTTGGGGTGCAATGTCATCTGCTGGTGTTGGTCCATTGTGTTTTTTGAAAACCAAAGTCACTGCACCCGTTTACCAAGAAATTTTGTAGCACTTCATGCTTCCTTCTGCTGACCAGCTTTTTAAAGATGCTGATTTCATTTTCCAGCAGGATTTGGCACCTGCCCACACTGCCAAAAGCACCAAAAGTTGGTTAAATGACCATGGTGTTGGTGTGCTTGACTGGCCAGCAAACTCACCAGACCTGAACCCCATAGAGAATCTATGGGCTATTGTCAAGAGGAAAATGAGAAGCAAGAGACCAAAAAATGCAGATGAGCTGAAGGCCACTGTCAAAGAAACCTGGGCTTCCATACCACCTCAGCAGTGCCACAAACTGATCACCTCCATGCCACGCTGAATTGAGGCAGTAATTAAAGTAAAAGGAGCCCCTACCAAGTATTGAGTACATATACAGTAAATGAACATACTTTCCAGAAGGCCAACAATTCACTAAAAATGTTTTTTTTTTTTTTTTTTATTGGTCTTATAAAGTATTCTAATTAGTTGAGATAGTGAATTGGTGGGTTTTTGTTAAATGTGAGCCAAAATCATCACAATTAAAAGAACCAAAGACTTAAACTACTTCAGTCTGTGTGCACTGAATTTATTTAATACACGAGTTTCACAATTTGAGTTGAATTACTGAAATAAATGAACTTTTCCACGACATTCTAATTTATTGAGATGCACCTGTAAACCTCTTGTGCATTTCACACCACATTAATGTGATTATTCAGCCGGTGCCACGTTGTAGGTGCTAGGAAACTGCTTAGGTCTAAAGGTACACGTATGTATCAGAAAAACATGCAGTCAGACACTTGTTGCTTATAAGCAGCAGGAAGTCAACCATACAGGGCTGTTTCTCAGCTGTGAGGCTTTGATGCAAATGTCTGTGTGTTTATTTCTCACAGTGGTTATCTATGCTGGTTTCATGTCAGTTTGGGGAAAGTTATCACATGAGGTTTATATGTTAAATCGTTTTATGTTATTTTAAATAGACTACTAATTTATTTTAAATAATTATTTCTTTTTTTAATGCATTTATTTTGGACATATCCAAAAATGGTGATTTTCTCAAAGCAAGCTCCTATTGTAACAGCTTAGTGTGACAACATGCCCCATTGGCTAATAGCAGTGCACAGTACAATAGCTGCTAATTATTTGTTTATTTTTAGACTTTCAGTTCAGAGTCTGACTCTAAAAAGGCCAGACTTTAAAAAATAACCTCACTCTGAGAAACATTCACTCAAGTAAAAAGTGTGACAACTAGCCCCGGTTTATATACATGCATGTTAGTGGTACTAACATTATTGAGTGTTTTTCTGAAAGCTTGGTATGCAATGCATTACAGTCATTTGTTCCTAAAGAATGCAAACTACATTCCAGGTGCTGTCAGTTTACTGCTGGTTTCATGTGATCATATGACATACAGTATGCTACTCTTTGAGCTGAAGTTTTAAAGGAGCACAATTACAGCATGTACAGAAATGGTGCATTAGTTGTTGCTAATTAAACAGCTGGAAGTGATTAAGAGTGAAATTATTGTTGAACTATATTTATTTTTATTTAGTAAGTTTTATAATTAAAAATTAATATTAAAATATATTTTATTGATGTTAAGTCAGATATTAAGATGCTAAGTCAGTTTCATTTATTTATTTATTTATTTATTTTCCATTTATACTTATTTTAAGCAATTTGAAAAAGCTTGACTTGACTTGGTTCAAATGCAGTCCTCTCCTTTTCAAACCATAGACTGGGTTTCTGGCATCTCTTTTCTGTTTGTACTTCTCTCTCTCAGCATTCCTCAAGTGTGCTTTTCAGATGTGTGTAGTTGTTGTAACCAGGGCCGAGGGTTTAGGGGCTGTGTGTGCTGTCAGCAGAGGTCTCAGCATCACCAGCAGAATCACAAAAGTGTCATAGCCATCCGCCGCGAGGATGTCAACATGTGGGAGAGACGCGTGCCTCTGGCACCACGACACGTCAGGGAGATCACAGCAGCTGGACACAAGGTGCTCGTCCAGCCCTCCAACAGACGGGCCGTCCACGACAGAGTGAGTCACTGAATTATTTTCTTTATATGGAGTAGCTTGCATTCTTTTATGGGTAATTTTTGTATTGCATATTATTATTTTTTGGTGGAATGCATTAAATTGATCAAAAGTAACAGTATTTAACATTTATTTCTTTCAAAAGAGTTGTACTTCAAATAAATGCTGTTCTTTTGAACGTTCTATTTAAGAATCCTAAAAAATGTATCCGATTCCACAAAAAAAAAAAAATATTAAGCAGCACAACTGTATTCAACATTGATAATAATCAGAAATGTTTCTTGAGCAGCAAATCAATATATTAGAATGATTTCTGAAGGATCATGTGACACTGAAGACTGGAGTAATGATGCTGAAAATTCAGCTTTGCATCACAGGAATAAGTTACAATTTCAGTTATATTCAAATAGAAGACAGTTATTAAATTGTAATAATATTTTACAGTATTACTGTTTGTACAGTTTTTATCAAATAAATGCAGCCCTGGTGAGCATAAAAAAATATCAGTATTTCTTATTTAATAAACTAAATCATGTATTATAAAAACTGATAAATAAATAAAAATGGAAAATTATAATGTAATCAGTAATCAAAGAAAGTTGCAACTATCCCCATTCTGCTTTGATAAATTTGTATTTTTTTATGTGTCCTTTCCCTCTTGATATTTCTGGTATTTGCATGAATGAAAATCTTATCCGATTGAGTAGAATCAAGACTGTTTCTGTTTTCAGTACTATGAAAAAGCACGCGCTTTTATCCAGGAGGACATCTCAGAGGCGTCTCTCATCATCAGTGTGAAAAGGCCCCCGGAGAAAAAGGTGTACCCCCACAAGACCTATGCCTTCTTCTCTCACACAATTAAAGCACAAGAGGCAAACATGGGGCTCCTAGATGACCTTCTTAAAAAGGTGAAATTCTCTTTGAAAACAGTCAAGGACAGTTTTTACACTGAAAGCCAACTGCAGTGCTCTCTCTAACGTCATATGTTTTTGGAAGTATTTATTAAGGACAAGCAGCTTTCACAAGATACTCATGTGTCATCATATCCCTCCCTTTTTAGGAAGTTCGACTCATTGATTATGAAAAAATGGTGGATGCCAATGGCTACAGAATTGTTGCTGGTATGGGACCTTTTTGATGGTGTCAAGCATAATATACAATATCATCTGAATTAAAAGGATAGTTCACCTAAAATATAAAATTCTGAGATCATTTGTTCACCCTTACGTTGTTCCAAACTTTTGAATAGTAGTGCATGTCTTTAAATAGTTTCGCTGCTGTAAGTTTAACATGTAGTCTGTATTTTTTACAGGAATGATTAACATTTTACACGGTCTGGGCCTGCGTTTTTTTGCCCTTGGACACCACACCCCATTTATGGTATTCGTTTTTGAATTGCACAATTATTCTAATGTCTACTTTTGAATTGGCACATACACTGTTATACATGGTACTTGTTTATTGGTTAATCATTAGTTAGTAAATTTATTTAGTGCAGTTTCAGGATTTAAAACTGCAATTTTTAGCTATATGTTTTCAGATTTGTCACTTGACAGCACATTGGTATGGCGCACAACTACAGAAACGTCACCCAGGCCATCCAGGCGGTGAGGGATTGTGGGTATGAAACATCCTTAGGTCTCATGCCCAAGTCTATTGGTCTCTCACATTTGTGTTCACTGGCACCGGCAATGTGTCCAAGGTAAATTGTTGCATAAATTGGTTTATGAGATGCTCTAAGTGCCTCAAACATGTCACTGTAGTGCATTTTTACATTGAAAAACAGAGAAGTAGGAGAAGGAATGCTTAGTGTTATAAAAATTAAAATGCTTCTTCTCCAGGGCGCCCAAGACATTTTCAACAAGCTCCCCTGTGAGTACATGGAACCTCATGAATTGAAAGAAGTCTCAGAGGGTGGAGGTATTTCTTGTATTTGCATTTTTTTTTATTTTTTTTTTATTGTTACACGTAAGAGGAAGTGTATTTGCACCTGAAGTGTTTGTAGTAATCAGTATTTTGCTGTGCATGCAAATTGTCTCATACTAATCTGCTTTGCAGACATGACCAAAGTGTACGGCACAGTGATCAGCAGACACCACCACCTGATAAGAAAGAGCGACACTCTACGACCCCCTGGAGTATGAAAACCATCCTGAGCTTTACACGTCGCACTTCAGGGAGACCGTAAGTAAATATACCAGACAGCTGATTGGACTGCCCTGTGGCTGCGACTTAAAGGAATAGTTCATCCAAAATTAAAATTTACTGAAAATTTGCTCTTCCTCAGGCCAAGATGTAGATGAGTTTGTTTCTTCATCAGAACAGATTTGAAGAAATTTAGCATTACATCACTTGGTCATCATGGATCCTCTGCAGTGAATGGGTGCCATCAGAATGAGAGTCCAAACAGCTGATAAAAACATCACAATAATCCACAAGTAATCCACACCACTCCAGTCCATCAATTAACATCTTGTAAATCAAAAAGATGTGTGTTTCTAAGAAACAAATCCATCAAGAAGTTTTAACTTCAGACATCTTTCTCCAGTGAAAAAGTCATCTCATCTGAATCAGGTGAGAAATATGCACAAAACAAAGCACCGTTTACAAGCGAAAACAGTCCAAAACAGTTGTAAACAAATGTTGGATTGATATGTGTGTGTGGACAACAGAGGATTTTTTATTTATTTTTTTAACCTGAAGAAGTGTTATTAGGGATTATGTACCTGTATTGTGGCGAGAAGTGAAGGTTTAAAGTTAAAACACATTAATGATGGATTTGTTTCTTACAAACATGCAGCTTTTCGCTGATGTTAATTGATGGACTGGAGTGGTGTGGATTACTTGTGAATTATTGTGATGTTTTTATCAACTGTTTGGACCCTCATTCTGACGGCACCCATTCACTGCAGAGGATCCATTGGTGAGCAAGTGATGTAATGCTACATTTCTCCAAATCTGTTATAATGAATAACAAACTCATCTACATCTTGGCATGAGAGTGAGTACATTTTCAACAAATAGGTGAACTATTCCTGTAAGGTGCGGTCGGATGTACCTCCATCGCAGGTAAAATCCAGTCGTTTCATTGAAAATGCATGTATGATGCCAACCAGCATATTGACCATGACAGGTGTGGCACTACTTCCTTCAACTAAATAAACCACCTAACACTGAATATTAAACTTCAGCACAAAGTTATGTCTGGAGGACAGGGAAACGAGCTAGAAGTCCCAAAGACCTTCAATGAAGGACGTACCTGAGTTATGTCTAGAGACCAGAATATCATGCATACTTAAGGAAAAAACTGTTCTGTACCATACCGGATTAGGGTTCTTCAGTTTATAACAATAGAATAACTATTTTTAGTAATAAATAGAATCATTTTTATGATTACTATGTGGAAAGAACCTTTAAAGAACCAGTCTTTTAGGAACCAATCCCCCATCAACACTGTAGAAACTACTTAGCAGTGTAAGTCAACTGAAAACTCCATAGCAATTCCCTGCCAACACTCTAGTATCATCTCACATGTGCATTATCAAATTTAATATTTAAACAACCTCTAATAATGGTTGCCTTTGTCCCACAGCTCTCATCAGACGCCACCAGACCGCTAGAGGAAGAGGACTTCTCTCCACAAGTCAGAGATGTGAGTATATTAAGAAGGTGTTTTTACAACTTTTATTTATTTTTTTGCTCTTGCGCCATGGAGAAATGCTTCCTCTGAGTTGTGTTCGTGTACGGTCGTGCACTTCTGCACAAAATGTTGCACAGAAGGCAGACTGAGAAATGTGTGGAAAAACTTGAATCAGAGCTAAATGGGCGGCGTTTCAGCTGGAGCCCATCCACACATCCATTGATTTTCAGTATGGAACTAAAGCTGAGAAATTTGAAATACACATTTCTGTTTACTTTGAGGTAAGGGCCGCGGCTTGGATCAGTACAGAGATTTAAAGTTCATTGCAGCACCGAATGGAATTGCAAAGATAATGAATTTTTCCACACATACACTACCGTTCAAAAGTTTGGGGTCTGTAAGATTTTTGTAGTGTTTTTGAAAGAAGTGTCTTTTGCTTACTATGGGCCAGATTTACTAAACAGTGCAAATTAGCATTAGAGCACAATTCCATAAAAATAGCGCCAATGGGAGGGAACAATTCTGTGTGTGATTTACTGACAATGTTCACATTAAAGAACACAGACGCAGCCAGATCATTTCCATAATGACCAGTGCAATCTACCAAGAGCAGCGCAAATTACTGCCTGCTTTAAGACATGCTTTTTTTGGGCGTTAAATAATGGTGCAAATACCAGTAATTTGACGAGTGCAAATGTTAGTAAATCATGTTGCGTTATTCATTTGAACTATTTTAACGCCAAAAGACGGTTTGCGCAGGAGCAAGCTGTTAGTAAATCTGACCACAAGGCTGCATTTATTTGATCAAAACACAGTGAAAACAGTAATATTGTGAATTATTATCACAATTTTTAAATAACTGTTTTATGTTTTAATATTTTTTAAATTGTAATTTATTCCTATAATGTCAAAGCAGCCATTACTTTAGATTTCAGTGTCACATGATTCTTCAGAAATCTTTCTAATATGCTGATTTGCTGCTCAAGAAACATTTCTCATTATCATCAATGTTAAAAACAGTTGTGCTGCTTAATATTGTTTGTGGAAACAGTGATAATTTTTTTTCAGTATTCTTTGATAAATAGAAAATTTAACAGAACAGGATTTATTTGGAATAGAAATCTTTTGTAACATTATAAATGTCTTTACTGTTACTTTTTATCAATTTAATGCATCTATGCTAAATAAAAGCATTAATTTCTTTAAAGTCTTAATGACCCTGAACTTTTGAACGGTAGTGTACAGAGGTCATTGTTGTTGTGTTATCTCAAGAGAATTACCATAATTATATTTAGTAATTGTATAGAATAAAAAGGAGCGTTTACAAAATATGGCTTGATAATGAAATGAGCTGTTTGCATTGGATACATTTTTAAAATATACTTTTAAATTTGTTTTTCTTGGACTACATTGAAGACTTCAGGGTAAATTTGAGCATTCGTCCACCATGAACCATAAAATGAAAGTTAATTTATTAAATAAAATAATTTAGTAATTTGTAATTCTGTTTGAATTCAGATTCAAATGCTATTCTGCATTCTGTTTGCTCCACCGATTCAAATTCAAAAGTGAATTGAATGTGAATGTAAAAATCTCAGTTCATTTCGGAGTGGTACATAACCTTGCATCATATTCACGTGGCTTGGTATTTCAGGTGGGAGGTATTTCAGAATACACCATGGTGCAAATCTAAATGCAATATTGTGGTACTTTTTTTTGTTAGCATCTTAAATCTATTTGGTGCACATTGCAGTAGTATTATTTGTATTACATGCATTGTTTTTCTCAATCTAGGCTATAATTACCTCCAATGGGAAGTTGACACCTAAGTTTGAATACATTCAGAAACTTTGAGAAAGGAGGTAATGACACTTTTTGTTTTCATGAAGTTAATTCAAGCCCATGTGGCGTTACAGTAGGGTTTGAGTCTGTTTTGTCCGATTGGACAGTTCCCGTGATGTGTTTTATGAGGCACAGAAGTTCTTGTAACATTGCTTTGGATGATATGCTTACACGCTGAGGATGGTGGGCTCATTCTAAAGATTTCTTTAAAGGTTTGAAGACAGGTAACAACATTGCCATATCCCAACTCTCAACAGCCTGTAGCCTTGATATGCAAACTGCTTTAAGTTCCCCTTTCAGTCGGTCACTCCGAGTCACGTCGGATGACCGACGAAATTGGGATATCGCCAGAGAGACCAATCCACTTTGAGTGTAACTAAACGAGCCAATGGACATTGGCATGCGATTATTGCATCCAGCTGCCGCTGATCACAGCGTGAGCATAAGAGGCAGCTGATGCACCGCATCAATTATCCTTTTGCTTCGGAGCCGAGCGGTAGTGGTTAAAGCTACTGCTCTCCCTTCCAAGAGAGTGTTCTGCGAGCGAGTGCGGGCGTTACGGCGCGGCAGCGGTGGTCACGGTGTCCGGGAGAGAAAGATCGTCTTCCTGCTGACAGCCACACTAGGAGTGTGCGGTGGCCAGCTCCCCTGCGTGCTTCAGCACTAAAAGAGCATTTCTCTGAAAGAACAATTTCTCTAAAAGAGCAACACGGGTGATCGCGTCTTTTTAAAGATGTCTTTTCACCCGTGCGTTTCTGGGTGTGGTCGTTTCCTGGCGCCTCAGGACGGTCACGATCGCTTCCTCACGTGTCTGGGCATTCAGCACGCTGAGGTGGCTTTCGTGGATGGTTCATGTTCTTCTTGCGGGGACATGACCATCTCGGAGTACGACTCTGCTATGTCAAACATGGCAGAGTCCCTCTGCCTGCCGTGATCCGGCGTGCACACTGGATCCGGTGGAGTCAGAGGTGATTTGAGGATTACGGTGAGGGCTTCCCCAAGTGGAGCTCCTCACCCCTCAAGCACTCCGCAGCCAGTGGAGCTGCCGAAGGAGCGCGCTGGCCACGCGTTTCCTTCGGTGCCCCCTCTGACGACCAGATGTCGATCACTGCATCGGAGGGCGGGCCCTCTCTCTCCGGGGATGATGACCCGGCTGCGTTGCCCCCTTCGGGTGTGGTAGCGTTGTCCGTGCCAGACCCAGAGATGACGGCTATGCTTTCCCGGGCCGCTGAGAATGTCGGGCTCGTGTGGAATCCTAAAAAGCCACCGTGTCCCGATCCTTCGAGGCTGGGCGAGTGGTTCCTCGGTGGGGGTGGCGCTGGTTCTCAGCGCCCCCCTCCGGTGCCATTCTTTCCGGAAGTGCATGAGGAGCTGACAAGATCGTGGAGGGCACCTTTCACTGCCCGAAACACATCTTGTAGTTCTTCCGCTCTCACCACCCTCGATGGTGGAGCCGCTTTGGGGTATGCGGGCATCCCCTCGGTGGAACGGTCTGTGGCCATGCAACTGTGTCCAACAGCCGCTTCCACCCTGCGGGGTGATCCGTGTCTCCCCTCACGGGCCTCTAAGTATTCGTCAGGTCTAACTGGCAGTGCTTATAGAGCCTGTGGGGAGGCGGCTTCCGCCCTCCACGCTATGGCGTTGCTGCAGGTCCACCAGGCCAAAGCACTGAAAGACCTGCACGAGGGTGGTCACGACCTGGCGGTTCTACATGAGCTGCGTGCTGCGACGGACCTCGCGCTACGAGTGACGAAGGTGACCGCACAGTCTCTGGGTCGTGCGATGTCCAGGAGCGCCATCTCTGGCTGTGTCTCGCTGACATGAAGGAGCAGGAGAAGGTACAGTTCCTGAATGCTCCCGTGTCACAGACCGGCCCTTTCGGCGACGCTGTCGAGAGCTTTGCCCAGCAGTTCTCGGCAGCCCAGAAGCAGACTGAGGCAAACACATCATGCGCCGGAGGAAACCTGCTGCTTCCACTCCGGCTGCAGCCACTCAGCCTGCTCGTCGCCGTGGGCGCCCCCCTGCGGCCGCCCCCGCTCCCGCGCAGCCGCAGCAGCCTTTCACCAGGCAGCGTCGTGGAGCCGGTCGCAGGCAGGACGCCCAGCCCGTCCAGGCCCCCGCCAAACCTGGCGGCAAGCGCAAGTGCAAGAGGCCCTGGGACGGTCGACCCAGAGATGGAGGAGACTGCTCATCGGGAGATGGTGACTGCACCACTCCCTCCCCTGGAGGAGGGCCGGGTGGAGTATCTTTTGTTCATTTTGTTCCGCCGCTGGCCCAGCAGCCAGCGGTACCCAAAACATCAGTAAAGAGCGGTCTCCTCAATCTCCGGGTCTCAAGAGGAGGAGAGTGGTGATCCGTGCATCACAGGATCGCTTCCCTCCTCCTCTCTCGCCAGCAGGCAGCGGGTGGTTGCCCAAGAGCACCCCTCCTGCCCATTCGTGGAACCAGGTAAGGGCAGTAGCACTCCAGTCCCCGCTTCAAGTCGTCAAACGCCGGGCTGTCACAAACCTCAAGCCGGGTTCCTGTGTCTCCTCCCACGCGAGGAGAAATCAGGTGAGTGCTACACTACACACCCAGACCCCACCCCCTGCCGTCACAGGCCAGGCCGTCACAGGCCCTGGGGCCGGTCCCTGTGTTCCACTTCGCTGCCCCACCGCGGGCATGTCGGTGGGCCCGTTGGCCCCGCTGGTGCGGTCTCTCGGAGCCTGGTTAGCGCTCCCCAGCCCGTCCCGGTGGCTCCTGCGGACCATCAGACTCGGCTATGCGATTCAGTTCGCCCGGCGTCTCCCCCAAAGTTCAGGGGCATCCGGTTCACTTCAGTCAAAGCCGTCGATGCCCCTGTCTTGCTCGCGGAGATTGCAGTCCTACTGGCGAAGGATGCAATAGAGCCGGTCCCTCCAGCCGATATGAGGTCGGGGTTTTACAGCCCTTACTTCATTGTGCCCGAGAAAAGCGGTGGGTTACGACCGATCTTGGATCTGCGAGTTTTGAACCGTGCACTTCACAAGATGCCGTTCAAGATGTTGACGCAGAAACGCATTTTTGGATGCGTCCGTCCCCTAGATTGGTTTGCAGCAATCGACCTGAAGGACGCGTACTTTCATGTTTCGATTCTCCCGCGACACAGGCCATTCCTGCGATTCGCGTTCGACGGTCGGACATATCAGTACAAGGTCCTGCCCTTCGGGCTGTCCCTTTTCGCCTCGTGTCTTCACCAAAGTCGCAGAGACGGCCCCTTGTTCCCCTGAGAGAACGGGGT
Organism: Spinibarbus caldwelli; assembly: GCA_039654775.1. Taxonomy (NCBI): domain Eukaryota; kingdom Metazoa; phylum Chordata; class Actinopteri; order Cypriniformes; family Cyprinidae; genus Spinibarbus; species Spinibarbus caldwelli. The sequence goes on along the minus strand of CM077265.1, from coordinate 14,621,021 downwards.
GTGCGCATTCTCAACTACCTCTACGACTGGCTCATACTTGCACAGTCTCGAGAGCTATTGTGCGCACACAGGGACCTGGTGCTCAGGCACCTCAGCCAGTTGGGCCTTCGGGTCAATTGGGAAAAGAGCAACTCGTGCCAGTGCAGAGGATCTCTTTTCTCGGCATGGAGTTGGATTCGGTCAACCAGACAGCACGCCTCACCCAGGAACGTGCTCAGTCGGTACTGAACTGCCTCAAGACTTTATCAGGCAGGACAGCGGTCCCACTGAAACTCTTTCAGAGGCTCCTGGGGCATATGGCTGCAGCTGCGGCCATAGTTCCGCTCGGTCTGCTCCATATGAGACCGCTTCAGCACTGGCTCCATGGTCGAATCCCGAGGTGGGCGTGGAAACGCGGTACTCACCGGGTTCAGATTACACCGGCCTGCCGCAAGACCTTCAGCCCGTGGTCAGATCCTTCGTTTCTTCGGGCAGGAGTGCCCCTGGAGCAGGTATCCAGGCATGCTGTGGTATTCACGGATGCCTCGGCCACCGGCTGGGGTGCCACGTACAACGGGCACGCAGTATCAGGGGTTTGGACGGGCCCCCTTCTGCGTTGGCATATCAATTGCCTCGAGTTGCTGGCAGTACGCCTTGCCCTGTGCCGCCTCAGAGGGAGCCTTCGGGGCAGGGACGTTCTGGTCCGTACGGACAACACTGCGACCATTGCCTATATCAACCGGCAAGGCGGTTTGCGCTCCCGTCGCATGTCGCAACTCGCCCGCCACCTCCTCCTCTGGAGTCAGAAGCATCTGAGGTCCCTTCGTGCCATCCACATCCCAGGAGTGTTCAATCAGGCGGCCAACGAGCTGTCTCGAGCGGCACTTCCTCGGGAGTGGAGACTCCATCCCCAGGCGGCCAGCTGATTTGGAGTCGGTTCGGAGTTGCTCAGGTGGACCTGTTTGCATCTCCAGAAACCACCCACTGCCAGTGGTTCTACTCCCTGTCCGAGGCAACGCTCGGCACGGATGCACTGGCACACAGCTGGCCCCAGGGCTTGCGCAAGTATGCGTTTCCCCCAGTGAGCCTGCTAGCACAGACATTGTGCAAGATCAGGGAGGACGAGGAGCAGGTCCTGTTAGTGGCTCCATATTGGCCCAACAGGACCTGGTTCCCGGAACTCATGCTCCTCGCGACAGCCCCTCCCTGGCCGATTCCTCTGAGGAAGGATCTGCTTTCTCAGAGACGGGGCACCCTCTGGCACCCGCGTCCAGACTTGTGGAAACTTCATGTGTGGTCCCTGGACGGGACGCGGAGGTTCTAGGTGACCTGCCCCAGGAGGTAGCGCTCACTATCGCTTCAGCACGAGCACCGTCCACAAGACGGGCCTATGCGCTGAAGTGGAACCTGTTCGTCGAATGGTGTTCCTCTTACCAGGAGGACCCCCGGAGATGTTCGATCAGAGCCGTGCTTTCCTTTTTGCAACAAGGGTTGGAGCGTAGGCTGTCCCCCTCCACCCTTAAGGTATATGTTGCTGCTATTTCTGCCCACCACGACCCCATAGAGGGGAGGTCGGTGGGGAAGCACGATCTGGTCGTCAGGTTTCTTAGGGGGGCCAGGAGGTTAAATCCTCCGAGGCCTCCCTCCCTTCCCTCTTGGGATTTGGCTTTGGTGCTAAGAGCCCTACAAACTGCCCCCTTTGAGCCATTGCAGTCAGTCGAGTTGAAGTTTCTTTCTATGAAAACCCTACTCCTGACTGCATTGGCCTCAGTCAAGAGGGTGGGGGACCTGCAGGCATTTTCGGTCGACGAGTCGTGCCTTGAGTTTGGGCCGGCTGACTCCAGTGCAACACTGAGGCCCCGGCCCGGCTATGTGCCCAAGGTTCCTACCACGCCCTTCAGGGACCAGGTAGTGAGCCTGCAAGCGCTGCCCCTGGAGGAGGCAGACCCAGCCCTAGCTTTGCTCTGTCCTGTACGCGCACTGCGTCAGTACGTGGATAGAACTCAGAGCTTCAGGACCTCAGAACAGCTCTTTGTCTGTTACGGAGGACAGCAGAAGGGGAAGGCTGTCTCCAAGCAGAGGATGGCCTACTGGATAGTGGATGCCATCACCTTGGCCTACGAAGCACAAGGTGTGCCCTGCCCGCTCAGGTTGCGTGCTCACTCCACTAGGGGTGTCGCATCGTCCTGGGCGCTGGCTCGTGGTGCCTCGCTAGCAGACATCTGTAGAGCTGCGGGTTGGGCGACTCCCAACACGTTCGCTAGGTTTTATAGCCTACGTGTCGAACCGGTTTCCTCCTGTGTTCTCACCTCAAATGGGTAGTGGCACTGAGAGGGCCGGCTCAGAGTCGGCTTGCGGCGTCCTTACGCCTAATTCTCCAGAGAGTTCCTTAACCAGGCAAACCCTGTTGAGTCCTCCAGCACTCCGGCGTCTGGACGCGGCGGGGCGTCCGGCGCCAGGCCTTCAGCCAATGAATTCTTGAAATCTGGTGCGAGGCTAGTGCCCATATGAGAGACCCTGTCGGGATCCCATATGTGTATTCCACGGTATTCTTATTAGAGCCATGTTTCCCCTGGCGGACCACGTTCTGCCATCTATAAAGATGCAGCCTGAGCCATCTCAGAGACTTCCATGTGCAATAGGGCCCTTCGGGGTTACTTCACATGTTTGAATGTCACTTAACCCCCTCTGGGAGGAGGTGACTCCGCAGTGTGCCTCTTCCAAGTGGAAGGGCACGCTTCCCAGTGTTATCCTAGTCCTACTGTTTGGGTTGCTCAAGGAACACCAGTAGTTGACCTTCTCTGTGTAGAGCCCGGTCCTATTGTCTGCCTTATAGGAAGGGTCAGGAGCCCTACACAGGGCACTGGAAGGGGCAGCTCCTGTGGCGCTTTGGTAGGGATCCCAATTTCGTCGGTCATCCGACATGACTCGGAGTGACCGACTGAAAGGGGAACGTCTCGGTTACGTATGTAACCCTCGTTCCCTGAAGGAGGGAACGGAGACGTCACGTCCCGTCGCCACAGTCGCTGTACCACCGCTGAGCTGCCGGGTCGCCGGCTCGGCTCCTCAGCGAAAACATAATTGATGCGGTGCATCAGCTGCCTCTTATGCTCACGCTGTGATCAGCGGCAGCTGGATGCAATAATCGCATGCCAATGTCCATTGGCTCGTTTAGTTACACTCGAAGTGGATTGGTCTCTCTGGCGATATCCCAATTTCGTCGGTCATCCGACGTGACGTCTCCGTTCCCTCCTTCAGGGAACGAGGGTTACATACGTAACCGAGACGTTACGCCTGAACGTAGACACTGCTTATATGCAAAAGATAAGAACACAAGGCTGATATAGACCCCTATTCCTCTCAAAAATGTCATAAACTACACACATATTGGTCCTTTTGGATAACAATGTAAATGTTTCTGTAATAGTTGAGTCTAATTTGTAAAGTCCCAATGAAACCGGTGTGAAACAAAGCCTGTTTAGCTCAGTTTTGTGAGGCTAATGAATTTCCCAGGCTGAGTTTGAAACATTAAACATTAGTAAGTTCATACACTGCAAAATTAAAGAGAAAAAACAAGTTGCTGACCGTGTTTGTTTTGTTCAGACACAGGTTTTGGCTCCTGTGTCTCTTTCTGCACTGCCTTAACACCTTGCTTGGCTAGAGCACATGTTCGCTGAGTGCATTCTCTCATGGGTAGACAATCTTACTCTCTCACCGCAGCCACCATCTCTCCCACTCGCTCTATTTCTTGGGATTTTTTGCATGCCAGAAAAAGAAATCAATGCACCAGCTCTTTTTTAGTTTAAGTTCAATTACTCTCCAAGGTAAGCTTCTTTTTCTTGAGCCAATTCATGGCCATTAATTGATTATATCACATTTTTTTAATAATTTTCATTAAGTGGAATAAAGCGTTCTTTTCATTTTTTTTTCTCATTCAAGATGTAATCAAAGATTCCTATGCTTTCCGCAGTCAACATCTTTCTCAAAACACTCTTTTGTGCTGTCTCGGTCTCATTCAGTGGTGAAGAACCAGGTTGACAAAACATTACACTGAATTTGTAAGTCTGTGTGTATCCATTGTGGTCTGTGCTTAAAGGACCCGCCCACAAGCCAACATTGACCTCCATTTAATCAATGGAAAGCTTTAAAGACCCACCATTTGACTTGTTTTGATTTACTTGTTTTTGTTCTGAATTAAAATTTTATAAGAGAAACATTGCTTTTGACCTAAGGTCATCTGACAATGATATGCACAGTGCAATATATACAAAGTTATGTGTTATTAATTTGTTTTGGATTGATTATTTTTTAAATATTAAATTTATTGTTAACAGCAGTGTTATATTCAGTGTTATAAAATTCTTTAATAAGTATTATTTTTATTTCTTTTTGTTTATGTTATTCTTATACACACACATACACATTGCAGTCATGCACTACATATTTTGCCATTGTGTGATCAGTCACGCCATTTTTTAAGTATCTTACGCCACTGGCTTTGTGATTTTAAGACGGCATGTCAAGTGTAAAAACTAGTGCTGTCAAACGATTAATCGCGATTAATCACATCCAAAATAAACGTTTTTGTTTGCATAATATATGTGTGTGTACTGTGTATATTTATTATGTATATATAAATACACACACATACAGTATATATTTTGAAAATATTTACATGTATTTACATGTCTATATTTATATTCATATAATTTATATTATAAATAAATATATTTAATATATAAAAATGACATATTTTTCTGAAATATATACATGCATGTGTGTGTATATATACATAATAAATATACACAGCACACATACATATATTATGTAAACAAAAACTTTTATTTTGGATGCGATTAATCGCGATTAATCGTTTGACAGCACTAGAAACACATCTTGAGACCCCTGTGATCTGTTCTGTCTCAACCTGCTTATTTGGCAAGTCTATATTTCAACTAATTAGATCTCTAGTCCTTCAAGCAACCCACAGATTTTAAAAATATGTAGTTTTACACATTTATGTGATAAACTGTCTTTTATCATTTTGCTGTTGCTGCTGATTTATAAAAGCCGAAAGCCACTGGAGGCAGTGTAATTTTTAATGGTTAGGGGTTTCATGCTCCCTAACACCCTTTAACTGTGGTAAAAATGACTGTAAGGCCAAGCCAAACCTTCCTATTTGATACGAAAGTGTGCCATATTCTGAACTAATGCACCTAATTATGAAAGCTTTTAAAAGTATTACTAAATACCAGTGAAACCCTGATCTTAAAACACATATTTAGTGGTTATGAACTTCTAGTTTAATGGTATTTTGAGAAAGGCATGCAGGTGGTTAGGGGTTAAGTGTAACATTTCTGCTCATGTGCCACATCAGATCCAATTAGGCTGAGCGACGGGGGGTGCTTGGATCACATGTTTCTCCCAGGTGACTTGTGGAGGGAATCGTTGATTTAACAGCCCTCTTAAACTGCTTCGATTATATTCTGAATGGAGAACTGGCTGATCTAGATGTAGATCTGTATGTTTTGTTTTCCTTTAGTTTTTTTAGGCACCCTCTCTGCTCCTCAAGTGCCATTAATCATTTCTGTGTTTTTGGTGGTTTACTCTTGTCGTAAAATGAAAAATGAATCTCTGGTGTGTTTTAAATTCAATTGATCTCATCTCCTGGGCAATCCTACAAGATCTTCCTGTGTTCTTTTGTGGGTTTTGCATCCCTTTCAATCAGTTTAAGATCACTATCCAGCAGGATATGTTTTGTGATTTCACAGATTGCTTGGCCAGTGAGAGGGGGGGGTGTGTGTGTGTGTGTGTGTGTGTGTGTGTGTGTGTGTGTGTGTGTGTGTGTGTGTGTGTTAGTAGTAATGGCTGTACCATCTGGCAAACAGGGAATCGGAGCAGATCCTAAAGAAAGGAGGAATGAAGCGGGTGCTTTTGCTGGGTGCAGGCTATGTGTCTGGGCCAGTTATCGAGTATCTCACCAGGGACGCTGGCACTCAGGTCACAGTGGGAATGTTCCCGCCTCAAAATCCGTCTGGAATGCAGTGTAGAATTTACAGTCACAGTTCTTTAAAAAAAAATCTTGTGTGATCTTTGCATCGCAGCATCAAATCTGTTGAATCAGGCTGAGGACATGGCAGCCAAGTACCCCAACACCATTGCCGTGATGCTCGACATCACCAGACAGGAAAGCCACCTCGAGTCTCTGATCAAAGACCACGACATCATCATCAGGCATAATCATAACTACGTTCACTTTATTATGCCTTGGCGTTAGCTGTTCTACTTTAACATACACTTTTAAAGCTAATTTTGTGTCATTTCTTTTGTTGTTTTTGGTATCTAGCATGCTGCCGTATGCGTTTCATCCACAAGTAGCTAAGCACTGCATTAAAATGAAGGTGAACATGGTGACATGAGCCCAGCCATGAAGGAGCTTCAGAAGAGGTAGAATTTTCTGTTTCTTAGAAAACAATTTAATTTTAAACTGATAGTTCAACCAAAAATGAAAATTCTTTCATCATTTTTTCCTCCATGTTGAGGGAGAAGAATTTTTTGTCTTGCTTTTGCTTTGCTTTGCTTTTGTTCTCTTCTGTCCTGTTTTTTTTTTTTTTTTTTTTTTTTTTTGCTTTTAGTTTGGTTTGGTTTTGTTGTGTTTTTTGTTTTGCTTTGCTTTTTTTGTTTTGTTTTGTTTTGCTTTTGCTTTGATTTTGTCTTGTTTTTTTGTGTTTGTTTTTTTTTTTTTTTGTTTGTTTGTTTTTTATTTGTGGTATTTATTTTTAAGAAACAACAATAAAGATTTTGTCACACGATTATCAAAATATTATTTTCTTAATTTTTAAAAAATAATTTTTAGGACAGTTGTATCCTCCAGGCAGTTTTGTCTTTATTTTCGCCCTAAAAATGTCAAAATGAATTGTAATACAGAAATTACAAACATGTTAATCTTAAAAGAGGTATTTAAAAAAATAAATAGATAAAATGAATAGATAGAACAAAAAAAAAAAGGATTACATCTTTGAGGATTACATCAACTGTTGCAATCAAATTGAGAGGGTGAGTTGAACTTAAGAACCAGATTTGAATGAATCATTTAGACTGGTTTTGTTAACTGGATCAGCTAATTAATTGAAAAGTTCTGACTCAAAACAACAAA
>CM077265.1:14398886-14608886 GCA_039654775.1 Spinibarbus caldwelli | reverse complement strand
TTGTTTTTAAACTTAAAATGAAAGTGAATGGGGCAAATTTTTAGAGATTTTAAATGCAGAATTTTGTGGCTTACAATTTGTTTATTTATTTATTATTTTATTTTATTTTTTTTTTGTTAATGCCCTTACATTAATTTAAATTAATATTTTTTGCATCAATAATTTTTTTTATTATATCATATACATAATATATAATAATGCATAATACATTGTAATTAATTTTTAATACATTTTATATTTACATAATATTTTTTGTATCAATAAAATCTTTTGCATAATTAAATCATGTACATAATATATAATAATGCATAATACATTATACTATATTTTAATACATTTTTCATTTACATATTTTTTGTATCAATAAAATAATTTTTTATTATTATATCATGCACAATGCATTGTAATACATTTTGAATACAATTATAATTTACATTTTTTTGTTTCAATAAAATCTTTTATATGATATCATGTACATTATAATCATATATTTATATATTTTATTATTATATAATTTTCGTAATAAAAAGTGATATAAGTAATATTTATGTTACTCGTATGTATATTTACTCGTATGTATATATATGTATATATATATATGTATTATACATTTGAAGTGGATCAAAAAATTTCATCAAAGTTGTCCTAAGAACCCTTATTTTTGTTTTAGTACAACTTTGATGAAAGGTTTTGATCCACTTCAAATGTTGACTACTGTATTAAAATTAAATATATTAGTGGAGGGTTAAGGGTCAGATTTTTTCAAAGAAATTAATACTTTTATTCAGCATGGATGCATTAAATTGATCGAAAATGACAGTAAAGACATTTAAATTTCAAATAAATGCTGTTCTTTTGATTTTTTTTTTTTTATTCATCAAAGAATTCTGAAAAATGTATCACGGTTTTTACAAAAATATTAAACAGAAAAGGTTAGGTCACACTAAAAGCATATTTATATGCATATGTTTTGTGTTTACATTATTAAAACTCTTAACATTTACAAATGGGCCTCATTCACTTCAATTGTAAGTGCCATGCTGATTTTTTTTTTTTTCTTTTAAAGTCGGGATTAGGGTTAATGTGGAAAATGTATATCAACATTATTAAACAAACCATTCCTTTAAAATAGTGTCAAAAACCAGAATTATAAAGTCTATCTATGCATTCCTAAGCACATAAAATATCCAGAATGAACAGACCACTCTCCTTGCATGCTTTCTTGTTTCGTTTAATCCTACGAACAGACAAAAACATCTCGTACATCTAAACAGTGTCAGTATGTAATGCGTCATCTTACGTCAGTAACAAAACAGAGCGGCATCAGAAATATTAAAACATAATTTCAAATCTGACTAAATTATTCAAACGCAGCCATGTCTTGTAAAGCACTAGTGCCTCAAATATAAAATTCTAGACATAAATAGAAATTTGGTCCATCGGCGTGGTTGCTGTAATATTATTTACACATTAGAATATTATTTCCTGCCCTTTATCCACGACTGGTTTTGCCACTTTCTTTGTATATTTGTATGAAAAAACAGTGGCTGAAATTCTACTACAAAAAATAGACTAATAAAAAACTGTTTTATTAAAATAAAAAAGGTGTTTCCCTTTAAACAAGCTTTTAAGCAAATAAATATGACTATGAGAAGACATTAGTACGCAAGACATTAGCACAAGACGATTAATAAAAAGGTGGAGTGTACAAAGGCACACATTTAATGATGGCGCTGCATCCAGCAGAGCACTATCAGTTCAGAGATGGACTGAGGAAAAACAAGAGCATTCTTGATAGAAAAAAGCAGTCTTTTTCCTGTGCCGGCTCGTCACTATGGTTACACCAAGGATTCCAGACTCTCTGCCACACTTGAGACGCCTCCTGGGACCGTGCCGTTGTTGTCGGAGGACTGAAGCGCTCGCTCGTCTTCTTGGGTGCTGACCAAACTCAGGATGGCTTTGTAGAGGAACTGATACTGATCCTATCCGACCAAAAAAAAATCAGAAAAAAAAAAAAAAAAACAAGAACATGTTGGTAGTTTGACCACAACATACCACTCAAAATATTAAGTTTTCCCTTGTGGATCTGAGTTAATTCCACCTCAGGGCAGGATTATTAATGACTGACTTTTCCTCATCAGAACTGCTGCCAATTCCAGAGAGATGAAGAAAAAACTACATTTCTTTTCAAATGTATAAATGCCAATAGTCTGCAGACACATGGAAAATACGAACGTTACAAAAATATATATCTTCAAATATAAAAGAGCTCATACATACTATAAAAACTTTAAAGTCACATAAAAAATAATAAAAAAATCAACTACATAATTTGTAATTTGTAAAATATAAGTTAATATTTATAGACCCAATAAGATAAATATTTCTAATTGAACATATATATAAAATGCGTGTGTGTGTATACACACACACACACACATATATATATATATATATATATATATATATATGTATGTGTGTGTGTGTGTAATGTATCTCTATATATAGATATAAATTGTGTTTTATATATAATTATGATATAACAAAATATAGTACATATATGTAAAGAGATTAAATATACAGGTGCATCTCAATAATAATTAGAATGTCGTGGAAAAGTTCGTTTATTTCAGTAATTCAACTAAAATTGTGAAACTCGTGTATTAAAATTGTGAAACTCGTGTATTTCAACAAATTAGAATATGGTGACATGCCAATCAGCTAATCAACTCAAAACACCTACAAAGGTTTCCTGAGCCTTCAAAATGGTCTCTCAGTTTGGTTCACTAGGCTACACAATCATGGGGAAGACTGCTGATCTGACAGTTGTCCAGAAGACAATCATTGACACCCTTCACAAGGAGGGTAAGCCACAAAGAAGCTGGCTGTTCACAGAGTGCTGTATCCAAGCATGTTAACAGAAAGTTGAGTGGAAGGAAAAAGTGTGGAAGAAAAAGACGCACAACCAACAGAGAGAACCGCAGCCTTATGAGGATTGTCAAGCAAAATCGATTCAAGAATTTGGGTGAACTTCAAAAGTAATGGACTGAGGCTGGGTTCAAGGCATCAAGAGCCACCACACACAGACGTGTCAAGGAATTTGGCTACAGTTGTAGTATTCCTCTTGTTAAGCCACTCCTGAACCACAGACAACATCAGAGGCGTCTTACCTGGGCTAAGGAGAAGAAGAACTGGACTGTTGCCCAGTGGTCCAAAGTCCTCTTTCAGATGAGAGCAAGTTTTGTATTTCATTTGGAAACCAAGGTCCTAGAGTCTGGAGGAAGGGTGGAGAAGCTCAAAGCCCAAGTTGCTTGAAGTCCAGTGTTAAGTTACCACAGTCTGTGATGATTTGGGGTGCAATGTCATCTGCTGGTGTTGGTCCATTGTGTTTTTTGAAAACCAAAGTCACTGCCCCCGTTTACCAAGGAATTTTGTAGCACTTCCTGCTTCCTTCTGCTGACCAGCTTTTAAAGATGCTGATTTCATTTTCCAGCAAGATTTGGCACCTGCCCACACTGCCAAAAGCACCAAAAGTTGGTTAAATGACCATGGTGTTGGTGTACTTGACTGGCCAGCAAACTCACCAGACCTGAACCCATAGAGAATCTATGGGGTATTGTCAAGAGGAAAATGAGAAACAAGAGACCAAAAAATGCAGATGAGCTGAAGGCCACTGTCAAAGAAACCTGAGCTTCCATACCACCTCAGCAGTGCCACAAACTGATCACCTCCATGCCACGCCGAATTGAGGCAGTAATTAAAGCAAAAGGAGCCCTTACCAAGTATTGAGTACATATACAGTAAATGAACATACTTTCCAGAAGGCCAACAATTCATTAAAAAAGGTTTTTTTTTTTTTTTTTTATGAAGTACTCTAATTTGTTGAGATAGTGAATTGGTGGGTTTTTGTTAAATGTGAGCAAAAATCATCACAATTAAAAGAACGTCTCGGTTACGTACGTAACCCTCGTTACCTGATGGAGGGAATGGAGACGTTATGTCGTGACGACATAGGGGGATTTACTTGGAAGCCCTAATCATCTCTGACTTTAAGAGAAAAGCCAATGAATATTGGCTAGTGGATTTTGCATACTTGAGCCACTCCCAGTGTATAAATAGACGGCAGGTGCATCCACTCTTTAGGTTTTACGCTGAGGAGCCGAGAACGAGTCCCTGGCAACCAGCGATGGTTCAAGATTGTGGCATGGGGACATAACGTCTCCGTTCCCTCCATCAGGGAACAAGTGTTACGTACGTAACTGAGACGTTCCCTATCTGTCGGTCACTACGAGTTATGTCGTGACGGCATAGGGGTCCTATGGAAAGTGCCACAACCTGAACCCCGTCACAACCATATAGCATAGCAAATGTTGGCAAGCAACCGCGTGTCAGACAAATGCTATGCAAAGGTCGTAACCTTCCCACCGCCCCAGCGCAAATTCGCTGACCTTGATACCACGCAGGGACCACAGGTGAGTACATCGCTGCTGGAGATAGCCAAGCCGCTGTTCCTTTCCCCACAGAAATTCTCAACAGAAGGGATTTCGACCTTCAATGAAAGATTTGCTTCAAGTCTTTCCTATTTGTTGTTACAGCTTGGCAGTAACGACGGGGAAGTGAGCCTTCCAGAGAAGGGCGCTACGGAGGCCACATCCTGCCCGAAGGGAGGTAACATGTGGAGACATTGATATGGACTGACCCAGGCCTGGGGCAGTGATACATACGACTAGACCCTGGGGCAGATCCTACCTAGGGGTAGGGAGGAGAGCTGCCAGCAGAGCCTGACAGAGGCTCTGTCAAGGGAAGACACGGGTTTACCGTGAGGGAAACCTTACTGTGGAAGAATACACAAATGGGATTACCCGAAGGGAATCAAGCCATACGGACACCTAGCCCAGTACAGGGGCTGACCGGAGACCCGGGCGAGCTAACACCAGTACTGGGCTTGGCATCAGACTGCTCCGCCCTGTATTCCTGCTACATGACAACCATGTACAACCTGTTTGCACATTCCTCTCTTGTACATTCCTGCTTATCTTAATATTTAATTTTACAGTATACTGTCATGCACATTTTATTTTATATTCTGTTCTTTATATTTTATTCTTTACTTATGTAATTTTACCTATACCTATTTTTATGCATATTTCCTCTGTGTTTGTATTCTATAATATTTGCACTGTCCATGGAGCGGACCTGACTCACATTTCACTGCTGGTTATATCTCTATATAATCATGTATGTGACAAATAAAAGTCTTGAATCTTGAATCTTGAAACTGCCAGGGGTGCTGGAGGGACTCCACCAGGGTTCGCCGTCCGGGCAACTGAACTAGAGGAGGAAAAAGGCGCTAGTATCCCCCGGTGAGGGGGAATGGCTCAGCAAGCGTGACACCGGCCAGCTCTTCTCGCCAATTACCTGTTACCCAACAAATGGGAAGAAACTGGCTCAACACGGACTGTAGAATCTCGCAAAGGTGTTCAGTGTCGCCCAGCCCGCAGCTCTACAGATGTTTGCCAGAGAGGCGCCGTGCACCAGCGCAAAGGTGGAGGCAACACTCTGTGTGGAGTGAGCCCTCTCCCCCAGGGGGCACGGCTCGTCTTGGGATTGGTACGTAAAGGCGATGGCATCCACTGTCCAGTGGGCCAACCTCTGCTTGGAGACAGCCTACCCTTTCTGCTAACCTCCGTAACAGACAGAGAGCTGTTCAGAGCTTCTGAAGCTCCAGGGTGCGGTCCACGTATATGCACAATGCTCTTACGGGACACAGCAACGCCAAGGCTGGATCTGCCTCCTCCGAGGGCAGTGCTTGCGGGTTCACCACCTGATCGCGAAAAAGAGTGGTGGGAACCTTAGGCACGTATCCAGGCCGGGGTCTCAGGACAACGTGAGAGTAGGCCGGCCTGAACATAAGGCACTCTTCGCTCGCCGAAAATGCTAGGAGGTCCCCGACACTCTTGATGGATGAGAGCACGGTCAGGAGCGCTGTCTTCTAGCAGACAGGAATTTAAGCTCGACTGAACCCAGTGGCTCAGAGGGACCCCTCTGTAGTCCAGCCCGGACAACAGAGAGATCCCAGGAGGGCACCGGGGGTGGCCTAGGAGGATGTAACCCCCTGGCACCCCTCAGAGACCTCACGATGAGATCGTGCTTTCCCAAGGACCCACCGTCCACTGCATCGTGATGTGCTGCGATAGCAGCCACATACACTTTCAAGGTGGAGGGTGACAGCCTACGCTCCAACCCTGCTTGCAGGACAGAAAGCACTACTCCAATCGTGCATGTTCGGGGGTCTTCTCAGCGAGAAGAACACCAGTTTGCGAACAGACTTCATACAGGGCATAGGCTTGCCTCGTACAGGGAGTCTTCCGTGTCTCGTCCAGGAGCCACACATGGAGGCTCCAAGAAGTGGACATGGGTGCCGCATGGTGCCGGGCCCCTGAGAAAGGAGATCCTTCCTCAGAGGGATGCGCCAGAAGGGGCTGTCACAAGGAGCGTGAGTTCCGAAAGCCAGGTCCAGGTGGGCCAAAGAGGCGCAACCGGCAGGACCTGTTTCTCGTCCTCGCTGACCTTGCACAGTGTTCGTGCGAGAAGGCTCACTGGGGAACGCATGCCTGCGTGAAGACCAAGGCCAGCTGTGTGCCAGTGCGTCCAAGCCGAGGGCCCTCGGTCAGGGAGTCATACAACTGGCCGCGGGAGGACTCGAGGAGGACAACAGGCTTACCTGAGCTCCCTCGAATCAACTTCAGAACAGCTGGATCATCTCGGGATGGAGTCGCCATTCCCTGGGAAACGTGGGCTGTTGTGAGAACAGCTCAGCTGCACAATTGAGCTCCCCCAGGATATGGACGGCACGCTGTGACTTGCACCCTGTCTGACTCCAGAGGAGGAGGAGATGGCGGGCGAGTTGCGACATGCGACGTTATCGTAGACAACCCTGCCACTTGATCTAGGAAACGGTCGCAGTGTTGGCCATGCGGACCAACACGTGCTAGCCAAGCAGCAGCGGCCGGACCGCTGCAAGGCTAGTAGCACTGCCAGCAACTCGAGGCAGTTGATGTGCCAAAGCAGTCGAGGCCCTGTCCAGAACCCCGAGGCTGCCTGCCCGTTGCATGTAGCGCACCAGCCCGCACTGGAGGCATCCATCGTGACAACGACATGCCGACACTTGTTCTAAGGGCACCCCGACCCATAGAAAGACAAGGTCCGTCCAGGGGCTGCATGAGCAGTAACACGTTGGCGTGACGGTCACGCGAACTGTACCACGGCGCCATGCCCATCTCAGGACTCGGGAGTGTAACCAGTGCTGAAGTGGTCTCATATGAAGCAATCCGAGCGGCGAGACTGCGGCTACGGATGCCATATGCCCCAGGAGCCTCTGAAAAGGATTTCAGTGGTACCACCATCCTGCCTCTGAAGGAACTCAGGCAGTTCAGCACGGACTGGGCACGCTCGTTGGTGAGACATGCCATCATACTCACCGAGTCTAACTCCACACCGAGAAAAGAGGTTCTCTGCATGAGGGAGAGCTTGCTCTTTTCCCAGCTGACCTGACGCCCCAGCTGGCTGAGTGCCAGAGCACTGGGTCCCTGTCATCACACAACTGTTCTCGCACGCAGGCCATGCTCGAGATAGCTGAGGATCCTGATGCCCACTTCCCGTAGTGGGGCAAGGGCGTCCTCCGTGACCTTCGTAAAGACACAGGGGGACAGGAACAGCCAGAAGGGGAGAACACTGTACTTCCCTGCTTGACCCTCGAGCGCAAACCGTAGAATGACCTGTGTCGAGGGCACATCGAGACATGAAAGTAAGTGTCCTTCAGGTCGACCGCTGCAAACCAATCCTGGGGCTGGATGCATTATTGCTTCTGCGTCAAGATCTTGAATGGGAGCTTGAGAAGGGCCCGATTCGAGACTCGCAGGTCCAGGATTGGCCAAAGGCCACCGCCTTTCTTGGGTACAATGAGGTAGGGGCTGTAAAACCTCTTCCTCATCTCGGCTGGAGGGACTGGCTCGATTACATCCTTGCCAGGAGGACAGCAATCCTCTCACGCAAGACAGGTGCATCTCGGTCTGCCACCGAAGTCTCGAGACCGCTGCTGAACTTGGGAGATCGCCTGGCGAACTGAATCGCATAGCCGAGTCGGATTGTGCGAATGAGCCAGCGGGACGGGTTGGGCAGCACAAGCCACGCCCCCAAACTCCGTACGAGTAGCACCAAAGGGACAATCGACGTACCCGCGGTGGTGCAGCGGAGGGGAGTTGAGCCGGATAGGCCAGAAGGCATCGCGTTCTGACTGATCACAACAGAACTCCCTGCATCCCTGGAGGGACTGGCCAGAGATGCGTGGAGAGGCAATGCGTCTCCCAACTGCAACTTCTTGGCTACTGGCAAAGGGGGGGCTCGTAGGCGAGAGTGAGGAGGCATCGTGTCGCTCATTTTCGACCCGCGAGCCGGAGGAAAAGGAAATTGCTCTTTCTTTGACAATGTGGGACAGAAACAGAAGATTCTCCGCCCGGCCCTCCTCCGGGGGAAGGAGCAGCGCTGTCCTCACCATCTCCTAAGAAAGAGCAGCTTCCCACATCTCTGGGTTGCCTGTGTCAGGGCCGCTTTGTCGCATTCCTGGACGATTTAGGGGCCGGCTGGGACACAGGAGGCGCAGCAGGAGGCTCCCTGCACAGGAGGCTCGACGCGCCGGCCTAGGTGTTACCTCAGCATGGGGCGGAGTGGCTCTGGGGGACACAGGAGGGCACCCATGGCGACAAGCAGACCAGGGCTTACCCTGCGGCGGAGCGGTGGCAGATGATGCATCACGCCGGGGCAAGATGTGTTGGATGGCCTCGGTCTGCCTCTTTACTGCCGAGAACTGCTGGGCACAGTCCTCGACAGTGTCGCCGAACAGTCCAGCCTGGGAGACGGGAGTGTCAAGAAAGCGCACTTTGTCGACATCGCTCGTCTCAGCAGGGCTGAACCATAGATGGCACTCTTGGACCACAAGTGTGGACATCGCCTTCCTGAGGGACTGCGCTGTGACTTCCGTCGCCTGCAGGGCCCGGTCAGTTGCTGAGCACAGTTCCTGCTTCAACCTCGGGTTGGTACTACCCTCGTGCATTTTAATGCCTTGGCTTGGTGTACTCGCAGGATAGCCATGGCATGGCAAGCAGAGGCAGCTTGGCCCTCAGCGCTGTAAGCTTTGGCCCCGAGAGCCACGATCGCAGCTTCAGCGTGCTGGATGCCCAGACACTGAAGACAACGATCATGGCTGTCGACGGAGGATAGGAAACGACCGCAACCAAGAGGACATGGCTGGAATGGCGTCTTTAAAAAGACACGAACCGACCGTGATTTGCTCTTTTAGGAAATCTGCTCTTTTAGTTGAAGTGCCCAGGGGAATCGCTGCAGACAGGGACACCGCTGTTCACACCGTGACGCCAACCAGAACAGCTTCCAGACAGATGATGAAAGGCTTTGTGGAGATCAACACGTTCATCCACTCGGCTCCGAAGCAAAAATCTAATGAGTGGATGCACCTGCCGCCTATTTATACCCGTGTGCACGGGGAGTGGCTCAGGTATGCAAAATCCACTAGCCAATATTCATTGGCGTTTTCTCTTAAAGGCAGAGATGATTGGGGCTTCCAAGTAAATCCCCCTATGTCGTCACGACATAACTCGTAGTGACCAACAGATAGGGAACCAAAGACTTAAACTACTTCAGTCTGTGTGCATTGAATTTATTTAATACACGAGTTTCACAATTTGAATTGAATTACTGAAATAAATTAACTTTTCCACGACATTCTAATTTATTAAGATGCACCTGTATATGTAATTATTTATATACCAAGTCTGCATTTATTTGATCCAAAGTACGGCAAAAACAGTACATTTTTAAAATATTTTTACTATTTAAAATAACTGTTTTCTATCTGAATATATTTTAAAATGTAATTTATTCCTTTGATTTCAAAGCTGAATTTTTAGCATCATTACTCCAGTCTTCAGTGTCACATGATCCTTCAGAAATCATTCTAATATTCTGATTTGCTGCTCAAAAAATATTGAATTTTTTTTCAGGTTTCTTTGATGAATAGAAAGTTCAGAAGAACAGCATTTATCTGAAATAAAAATTGTAACATTATAAATGTCTTTATCATCACTTTTGATCAATTTAATGCATCCTTGCTAAATAAAAGTTTTAATTTCTATAATTTCTTTCCCCCCAAAAAATATATATACCCCAAGCTTTTGAATGGTATAGTGTATAATGTTCCAAAAGCTTTATATATATATATATATATATATATATATATATATATATATATACACATTTTGATCTATTAAATAATCCAATAAGATAAAGACTTATAATATAATAACAAATATAATAACATGATTTATTTTTTATTACATTTAAATTTAATTCATTCATTTTTAATTAAATTATCATTATTATTAAATTATTGCATTACTTTATATGCCAAACTTTATATTATATAAATATAATATAATATAAGGTTTGGCCTATAAAGTAATGCAATAATATAAATATTTATATTTAATACATTTATTTATATTTGATACATAAATAAATATGTATCAAATATAAATATAATATATAGATCAAACTTCACATATACCAAAATACATATTTCAATACCTATACACAATATATTTATATTATATTATATATTAGTTAAATAATTTGTAAATTATAGTTATAATCAATTATTAATTTAAATTATTATATATACAAATTATAATTTGTTTGTGTGTGTGTGTGTGTGTGTGTATATATATATATATATATATACACACATGCATATAATCATAAAATGTATACATTTATAATATATAATTGTATATATTACATATACATAAATATCATATAAAATATATTTTATATGTAAAAAAACAAAAAGTTGAATTTAATGTGATTAAGCATTAAATATAGTATGCATGCATGCATGATAAGCTCTTTTATATTTGAAGATTTTTACAGTTTAAAAATGATAAATTATAATTTGTAATTGATGTATAGTGTGTTTGATTTTGTTAATATAAGTGGAAAAAAAAACAAGTTGTCTTAAATGAAAGCAGGCAGATGAACCCTCACAATGTCAGTGAAGACTCCAGGCCTCATGAGGTTGATCATCTTGGCCACCATGTAGACGTTCAGTGTGCTCTCGGCCTCAAGCTGTTGCAGTAGAGTGAACAGCGCACAGAACGTTCCAGCAGTCACACCACCATGCCTGCACACAGATTATTAAACAAATCAATGATAAAGCATGTTCAGTTCTTCACCATAGTGAGCCGCCCACCTACACAGCATTTTTAGGTGCTCCCAATTTATGCTGTCTGATAAGATACCTTGTTTTGACAAGTACTGCATGTATCTGTCAAGGATGAAGCAGTCCCTTATTGCAATCCATGAACACTTTTCAGGGAATATATCAAATAATTATTATAATATAAATTCTAATATAACTTGTAATGTCAGTGATTAAACACACTTTACTAGTATTTTATTCAATGCTGCAGAGTACTGAAGGGCTCCCAGGGAGCCACAAGACGGTTGCATCGTGGTCTGCAAAGATGCCATTACAAAAAAAATAAATAAAAAATAATAATAATAATAATAATAATTAATAAAAATAACAAAAAATGGCAATAGTAACAAAAATGTAATATTTTAATACTAATTAATAGAAATGAAAATAGAATTTGACTATTTTTGATGATTCATTTTAGTTTGCCGTTTTTTGCATAGTTTTAACAGTTACTGGGAAAATATTTCTCTTTTTTTTTCCCTCTTTCCTCACACCATAAAAACTTTAATGAATTGAGTTTTTGTTGTATTGATTACTTACAATATTCTCTGTAACATGGATTTGGAACAATATGTCTTGTGAAAAGTGTTATATAAATACATTTCAAATTTATATACACTACTGTTCAAAAGATAGGAGTCAAAAGTTATTTTTATTTATTTATTTAAAATAATTCAGAAAGGGCACATTTAAATTGCATTAAAGCATTAAATTGATCAAAAGTAATGCTAAAGGCATTTATTATGTTAAAAAAAAAGATTTATTTTAAATTTTGATGTATTTATTTTAAATAAATGTTGTTCATTTGAACTTTCTACTCATCAGAGTTAAAAAAAAAAGTATCACAGTTTCCACAAAAATATTAAGTAGACTGTTTTAAACAATGTTAATAGTAAGCAAAGTGTCTGAATACTAAATATGTAATGAATTATTTAAAAAAAATTAAAATATATGAAATTAGAAAAAAAATATTACAGTTTTAACTGTATGATCAAATAAATGCTGACTTAGTGAGCATAAGAGACTTCTTTCCAAGACATTAAAAAAAAAAAAAAAAAAAATCTTACTCCTCCAGCATTTTAACAGCAGTGTATTTGAACTTAAAATGTTTCTCTTGAGGTTTTTACATCTAGTAACTAAGATTCACTAAACACAAACTAAATATTCCCCAGATAATTTTTTAATCAGTTCTTTTGACCTAATCACACTGACAATATGAAAACCAATTATTTAATTTAGCAAATGCTTACTATTATTACTGTTTAACACCTATTATTATAGTTTAACAGCTGGTCCAACATATACACCAGCAAAAACCAGCCTGGAAATTCACTCTGGTTTACTGGGCAGAGGTGTCTGCCGATGCAGACAGCAGACAGTGAGGCAGCTCACTAGCTTCTGGAACAGAAATAACATGTCTTTTCCAAGACGCAGTGTGCCTCTCCTTCAGGGCCAAGATGCAACTCACTCGTCATGTACGACCATGGGTCCATCTTTGGAACCGGACTCTTTTTGGATGATGTTGATCAGCTCAAAGACGTTACTGATGGGACTGTCTGGGTTTGGCCAGCGTGGAGCCCGGTAATGCTTCACTTCTAGAACAAAATCATCCTGAAAAGAGAGAGAAAAGCAGTTATGATAAACAAATCCATCAAGACGTTTTTAATTACAAACCGTTGTAGGGCCCTATGATTTCCGGAATGGAATTTACTGTATAACGCGGAATGTCACAGAATTTGCCCAATTTTGGATGGATACATCAAAAGTAGGTCAGTACACTTAAATCAAAACGTGATATGAACTAGTGTCTGTGAACATTAAGCTGCAAAAATACAATTTTAAATAATCCTGCATGTTCTGCGTGTCTCTGTGTGAATGAATGGCGCAGACGCGCGGTTTCGTTTACTACACATACTGAAGTGCGCGTGACGCTCGCAGTGTTTTCAGCCTCTGCCTCCTCAATATATGAGTACATGAACACATGAACATCATCTCTAGAACTGCTCTGAGAGTAACTTCCTGAGCATTTGACCTTTTCTTGTGAGAAAAACCAAAACTACTGTCAAACAGAAACTTAAAGGTCTTCACAGCAACTCATCAAAATAAAAGTTCAGTTTAACTTGAAGAAACTGTGACAGAAATTACTTAATGTAATGATAGTATTACTCCTACTAATAAAATTATTATTAAAGCATTTTTAAGGAATATTTAGGCCTACCAGAAAAATATAAATATATATCACAGTAGTTCTGAAAAAAAAAGAAATAAAAAAATCAATATAAAATCAATTAATTAGAGATGCTTTTAATTATTAAAATTTTATGAAACCATTAAATTGGAATCCAGAAAATTAATGGAAAACAGAATTTGGTTAAAAAATAAATAAATACATAAATAAAAATAAAAATTAATGAGAAAAAAATAAAACATATTTCATAGGGCCTTAAAAATGTAATTTTTGTTAGACTTAATAAATTTCAGGATTTCAAGACATACTTTGACATACCTTTTGATTAATGTTTTTAATTTAACCATTAAAACTAGAGTCTAGAGTCTAGAAAAATTAAAATGGAAATATACTGAATTGGGAAAAATTTAAATGGAAAAAAAAATTGGAATTTAGAAAAAAAAAAAAAAAAAACGGAATTTGAGAACAAATAAAATGGATTTCATAGAGCTCTACTGTTGCTTCCATCTAAAACACAAGTCCATAATATCACTTTCTCCAGTGAAATGTCATCTCATCTGAATCGGGAGAGAAATATGCACAGATCAAGCAAGTGAAAACAGCCCAAAACAGGCTGAGCGAGAGGACAAGAGAAGATGGACTTTTTCACTGAAGGAAGTGTTATTATCGATTATGGACTGGTATTTTGAAGTGACTTTTCAAAGTTAAAACACCTTAAAGGGAAAGTTCACCCAAAACTGAAAATTATATCATTAATTACTCACACTCATGTCATTCCAAACCCGTAAGAAATAACGAGAAATCCGAGAGCTCTCTGACCCTGCATAGACATCAAGGGTCCTACCATGTTCAAGGCCCAGAAAGGTAGTAAGGACATTGTTAAAAAGGTCCATGTGACATCAGTGGTTCAACCATAATTTTCTGAAGCTACGAGAACACTTTTTGTGTGCAAAGAAAAGGAAAATAACGAGTTTGTTCAACATTTTGTTTCCTCCGTGTCACCCTGGTGCCATTTTGGAGAGTATCACGACGCATATGAATGATATGATCTAAACATATGCGCATGCTTTGATATGAATGTAAACAGCGCAGCACATGAGTGTTCTGTGTCAGCAGCACCACGCGCATACATTGTTTATGTTTAGATCATATCATGCACATGCATCGTGATACTCTCCAAAATGGCACCAGGGTGACAAGGAGGAGATGAATTGTTGAATAAAGTCATTATTTTTGTTTTCTTTGCACACAAAAAGTCTCTCATAGCTTCATAAAATTACAGTTGAACCAGTGATGTCACATGGACTGTTTTAACGATGTTCTTACTACCCTTCTGGGCCTTGAACATGTCAGTTTGCATTGCTGTCTATGCAGGGTCAGAAAGCTCTCAGATTTCATTAAAAATATCTTAATTTGTGTTCCGAAGATGAAGGAAGTTTTTTTGGGTAAACTATCCCTTTAATGATGGATTTGTTTCTTACACAGTTTTTCGCTTCACAAGACATTCATTGATGGACTGCAGTGGCATGGATTACTTGTGGATTATTGTGATGTTTTTATCAGCTGTTTGGACTCTCATTCTGACGGCACCCATTCACTGCAGAGGATCCATTGGTGAGCAAGTGATGTAAAGCTAAATTTCATCAAATCTGCTTTGATGGAGAAACAAACTCGCCTACATCTTGGATGCTCTGAGGGTGAGTAAATTTTCAACAAATTTTCATTTTTGGTTGAACTATTTTTTTTTTAAGTGTGTGTGTGTGTGTGTGTGTGTGTGTGTGTGTTTACGATCAATATGCTTCAGCAGATACAGAGGGTTCAATGCTAAGTGTGTGAAAAGCACCAGATGTGTTTAACAGATTTCGTTCTCGCTTTCGTCAGCAGCCATTTGCTCCTCCTAATATTTTCCACAATCGTACGGCAGGCACCATCTGCGATCTTCAAAACAGATGCTTGTGTTCGTGTTTTTGAACGATTTTGGAGAAATGACGCAAAGAAATCGCTCATTTGCATCTCTCTGAATCGATTATCTCAGCTTTAGTATGATACCTTCCTTTTGGTGCATTATGGGTAAAACCTCTGATCCTCTTTATGTTGCTAATGTTAGCTCTTGAATCTGACTGGCTGTGTAGCAGATATGATTTTACCTGTGTGGCCTCTAGGATGTAATCCTGCACTATCAACATGTCTTCATTGGACAGGCACACGTGGCCCTCCCCTCTTAACGATACAGAGAACGTCTCGTAGCTGATTGGCTGATCTCTCACAGGCCAGAATATGATTGGCTCGCTGTCTTCTGTCTGGGAATGGAATAAAGAAATAACAGAGGGAGGGAGAGAGTGAATGAGAGATGAATGAAAGGACAATCTGTTTCATTCAGCACTGGAAGATCAACAGGAAATGAGTATTACGCTATAAAACAGTTTGTGATAAAAGCTGTACTGACCGTGCTACTTGTGTCCGGCAGTGAAACAATAACCTGTGCGTTGTGATCCCACACCATCCTCCACAAGTCCTTCACTGTGCTGGGCAAAGGATTCTGGGTAATGATGAACTCTTTGCTCTGCCGATAGCCCTGATGTGAATGCATGAATGAGTCGTAATATGAATCTAAATAAGCTGTTATAGAGAACTGACTGGAGAAACGCTGAATGTCTCACCATGACATATGAGGCGTTGATGTAGTCAAACGTCTCTCCTGCTGATGTGGACAAACACACTCTGGATTTCTCCACTTCAAAACACACAACAGTCACTTCAGAGAAATTAATATCTGTCCATCCATCCATTCCTCTATCCATCTCTCTATTTGTCACTCCATTTGTCTGTGCTTCAAGTCATCCATCCATTCGGTTATCCATCGGTCTGTCTGTCTACCCACCTCTTTATCTATCTAGCTATTATCCATCTATCTGTCCCTCTAATCAATTAATCCATCCATCTGTTAATCCATCCATAGATCCGTCTGTCCATCTATCTTTCAGTATATCTATCTATCTATCTATCCACCTGTCTCTCCATCTATCATCAGTTTGTCTATATATCTATCCATCCACTTATCTATCCAGACATCAATCTATCTTGATGTTTGTCCATCTGTCTCTCTGTCTGTATGTCCATCCTTCTTCTGTCTATCTACCTGTCTGTCTATCCACCTATCTATCTATCTATCTATCTATCTATCTATCTATCTATCTATCTATCTATCTATCTATCTATCTATCTATCTATCTATCATCAGTCTGTCTATATCTATCTTCCCACCAATCTATCCACATTCATCTGTCTATCTAGCTGTCCATCTGTCCATCCATCCATCCACTCATTCATCCATCTGTCTATTTATATCTGTCTGTCTGTCTATCTATCTATCTATCTATCTGTCTGTCTCTTTTCATCTGTCCATCCTTGCATCCATCCATCCAATAATGAACAGATAATGAAGAATAACAATAAACACACCAGGAATCAGAGAGCAGCTCCTGTTCTTCGTTCTGTTGCAGTCATTCAGGGCACTGCTGTAATCATTCTGTTTGGCATTCGACTGGCACACCAACTGCAATGTCAAGGTCATGTATGTCAGGTTATATTATTCAACTACAACTGTGGCGATACAAATACTTCCAGCTGTGCTCTTCAAAAATCACTTAAGAACTGAGAGCACACTTACTTTAAACTGCTTTTCCAGCCGTGTCTTGCATGAGGCCCCTGGGGTCAAGAGGTTGTTAACATACTGATGAATATGGCTTGATGGCACCTCTGTCTCTTGACTCAAAATGGCCTCTACTAGAGCATCATGGGTAAAGATGTATTGCTCCTGTAAGGGTACCAGAACAACTGATGCTGAGAAGGAAACTTGAGTCCAAATTCTAAGTAACACTAAGGATTGATTAAACAGTAAATAACATATCATTTTTCTTTATAGAGCAAGTTCTGCGCACCAGCATGAGACTTTAATTGCTGTTCGCTCACCTCTGTTTGAACTAGATAGTTCCGTTGTGTACGAATGTGTTTGAGGAAACCCATAATGTTGACTGTCCCCTGCGCTTTAATCTGTTTTAACATGCTGTCCAACACTATGTAGGTCCCTGTTCGGCCTACTCCAGCACTAAACACACAAACACGTCAGAAGGGTAAAATAAACAATATGACACTTGATACATTTAAAGAAAGTCGTGCATCCCACCTGCAGTGTACAATCATTGGCCCCATGTGGTCTGTTTGAGATCTAGAGGACTTGTAGACAAATGAAAGCACAGGAAGGACATACTCAGGTACACCCATGTCTGCCCACTGTGTGTAGTGGTAATGTATTACCGTCCTCTCATTACTACGACCTCTTTGAGAACCCTAAAAAATAATAAACATCAAGTATACATGTTATCTATAAACAAGCAAAAGTTAATGCAATCCTGTGATTGTTTTCACAAAGAAAGAGTATCAACATGCTAAAATGTTAAAATATCAATATTTATTTAATTAAACAGTTAATATTAACAATTTAATATTACTAATATTAAAATCCAAAATGATTTTGTCTAAATAAATTAAAAATAAAATACAAAAAAATTTAATCTTTGATTTTAAAATGCTGAAAGTGAATTTAGGCATCAAAATTATAATGTACAGTATAAAAAAATAAAAGTCATTTTAAGATTTCCTAAAGATTAAATTTTTATAGTGTTTATAAATTCAATGTTTTTAAATATTAACTTTAAGTGAGTTTTAAATGATGGCAAAGGTAATCTAAATGTAAAAATATAGGGAAAAACATTCACGATTAAATATCCAACATCAACTGATACAATTAAATACAATTAAAAAAAAAATCTACAAAGAAAAACAAAACTCTAATATCAGCCCATAACCACTATTGTTCCAAAATATTGTGTATCCCTACTGATACCTTCTTTATGCTGGTCTTTCTGATGGTGAAGGTTCTCTGGGTGTAGTACGCAAGGACTTTTGTGCTCTTTACAGTAACCAAAAAACATCCATACTCTTCCTGGTTCTCCAGAGGCCAGTACTGGTCACACTTCCTCTGAGAAATGGACAAACATTGTTGTGTTCAGGCTGAATGAACCTATATTTGTTACTGTCTTGTCACCAAAAAAAAAAAAAAGTCATTATTTACTCATTCTCATCCTCTTTTAAACCCGTTCAATTTTGGATTTCCAACAGAAAAACAAAACAAAAAAAACAAAAACAAAAACAAAAAAAAAATTCTGGTCCATGTGACTTGTGGGCTATATTCTAAGGGCCAGATTTACTAAACAGGGCAAATTAGCGCTAGAGCGTAATTCCATAAAAGCGCTGATGGGAGGGGAAAATTCTGCATGTGATTTTCTGACAATGCACACATTACAGAACAGACAATTTCCATAATGACCAGCACAATCTACCAAAAGCAGCGCAAATTACCGCCTGCTTTAAGAAATGCTTTTTTTTTTTCGCAAATACCAGTAATCTGACGAGCGCAAATGTTAGTAAATCGCATTGCATCATTCATTTTAATACTCTCCTCCCATAAATTTTGTGTCTGAAAGGGAAACTCCTACAAATGCATATTCAATAAGGTCAGATGCAAAAATGACTGTGTCCATGCCTTATCAGCGCTAATTCTTCACTGCGCGTCTTTAGTAAATCCTGACAGTACTATTTTAATGCCAAAAGACAGTTAGCACTGGCGCAAGCTGTTAGTAAATCTGGCCCTAAGTCTTCTGAAGCCATACGAAAATGTTTCTGATGACAGAAATCTTTTTCAGGTGAACTATTTTTAAAATGTCAGATAATACATCAATCAATTTAGGTAGAATCTGCATTAAAATGGCTCACCCTTCCTTTCTCCACCAAGTTTGTGATC
This sequence comes from Spinibarbus caldwelli, assembly GCA_039654775.1. Lineage (NCBI taxonomy): Eukaryota > Metazoa > Chordata > Actinopteri > Cypriniformes > Cyprinidae > Spinibarbus > Spinibarbus caldwelli. The sequence goes on along the minus strand of CM077265.1, from coordinate 14,589,506 downwards.
ATAACAATCACTCCCACATTCTGCTCCCACACCATCCGCCAGAAATCCACTGTGCTGGACTTTAAGGGCCCTTGTGCTGCAATGTAGGCTTTCTGTTTGTTAAAACCCTTGTGTGAAACAGAAAGAAGAGACAAATAAAACCACAGGAAGGAGGGAAGAGCAAGTATTCCAAGTTAAAACTTTGAAAGAACATCTCAGGTGACACATTATTACAATAGGGGCCCCAAACACTTACTCACACTTGCCACCATGCCTGACCTTTCTATGATTGAATCAATAGCAAATCAGCAGTGCTTTTTAAGTGTTTTCATCCCTTCCGCTAGTTAAATGTGTACACTTTGAGGTAGTCATGCCTCACTGATTAAATAATGCTAAAATTATCATGATTTGCCTGACAACGCTTCAGAGTTCAGGTAAAGTCTCTCACATCCACGTAGTTGGCGTTTATATAGTCCCCTCCGCTCCTCCCATCTTTGTCGTTTAGGGGTGCGAGTCGTACTCTACTGTGGTCATCTAAAGGATGTAATTGAAGATGTAACCATTATATCTGTCACAGAAATGTGCATCTAATGCTTGTATTCATTTGTGGCAGTGGTTCTCACAGGCTAAAATGTTGACATATCGGTTCTTGTTCTTATTGTCTGGATGGCTGGAACAGTCTGTCGTTGTTCCGAGGTCCACGGTGCACGTCTGAACTTCCTAAAAAAAAAACACAAACAATCCTCTGTTCCAACAATCTGCCATAAAGTGACAACACTAAAAACACAAAAGACTTTTTACAAGTGCAGACAAGTGAGCGTCACAAATTCATGCTAAAGCTAACAAAAGCAAACAAATTAAAGGGAGATGTGGCTTACCTCAAAATACTCTTTCAATATCTAATGGGGGGTGAGAATGCAAAAAGCAATGAATACAGTGACAAACTGTGCACCAGAACACTAACAGCACACAGCAAAAGCACTGACAGCCTGGGTTGGATTCTGTTCATTTTATGTGGGTTAACTGTCTATAAGCTGTTTATTAGTTTCAGTTCTGGATGCTGATTGGTCAATAAAACAAGAAATTAAGTCACATTGTGGGATATAAAGTAACAATTATGAAAAATAAAGTCAAAATTAAAATGAAAAGAAGTTGCAATTGGGAAATATAAAGGCACACTGTGCAACAAAGTTGCAATTATGAGAACTAATCACAGCTGTGAGATATGAAGTCACAATTATGATAAAGCTGCAATTATAAAATAAAGCCATAATTTTCAGATATTTTCAGAAATAAAGTCATATTTGTGAAAGAAAAAATAATTGTGAGAATAACATAATTGTGAGATATAGTCACAATTTGAAGAAATTAAGTTTGAAAAATAAGGCTGTAATTCTAAGATAAATTCAGAATTATAAGAAATAATTGCAATTGTTAAATAAAGGCGCTAAATTGCAAGAAATAAAGTCGCAATTGTTAGATATAGTAAAAAATTACAAGATATAAAGTTGCAATTATGAGAAATAGTTGCCACTGTGAAAAAAAAATACAAAAAGTAAATGCAATTGTTAATTAAAGCCCAATTGTGGCATATAAACTCTCAATTATGAAAAGTCAAGACGCAATTATTAAATACAAAGTCACAATTATGAGACAAAGATGTGAGATATAGTTGCAAGTGTGAGATATGAATTCACAAGAAATGATTGCAATTGTTAGATGTAAAATTTCAAAATATAGTTGCAATTATGTGAAATACTTGCAATTACGAAACATAAAATCGTAATTGTGAAATAAAGCTGCAACTGCGCAAAGGCGAGAAATATAGTTGCAAATTACGAGAAGTTACAAGACAGAAATAGGCTTCCTTGCAAACTTTCTTTATTTAATCGTTTTCTGTAATCTTTATAAATGCAGAAAGGTGGAAATATACCCAAATATATAATTATCTTAGGGAATAATTTAGCTTTGAAATCAAAATGCTGAACTTTCAATTGAGGTTTTAGTTTGATTCAGCGAATGATCCACTTTTTGCTATGCATTTATGTTAGAGTAACAAAGTCAAAATAATAAACTAAAATTTTCACTGCTGTATGAATGAATGTAGCCACAAATATCAACTATAATAAATCAAAATGGACAGAATCCAAAGACCTGCTGTCATGGATTGAACAGATTATGCATTCAAACACTACTGTTTGTATCAGTGCAGGTGTTTAATGTAAATAGCATGCCACAAAACACATTTGAATAAAATAACCTTTCATTCAGCCTGAACACGACACAAAAAGCAACACAGAAACTTCTGAAACACAGCCATCACTTTTTCATAGGAAGCGCTTATGACAAAAGCTAATAATTAGGTTTACTGCCTCGTTTGTGTCCAATTAAAGCTTCCTTGATTTTTGCATGATCTAATGAAGTGTGAATAATTTAATGTTATGGTGAGAATCTACAATCTGACACTGATTGATGTTAATGAAGCTGTAACTGGGGCTTTTTGTGCACCTGACTGGAACATAGAGCTGAGTGCGTTACTGACCTAATTATAACTCAAATTTATTACCAGCAACCTGCATTCACGCATGAGTGGATAGAGAGTGAATATACGTGCCTGAATGAACCAAACAATTCATTTATAAGATATGCCTTAATGACATGTTGATCTGCTATATCAAGGCTCGCATGAGACAGCTGTCCCTTGAAGAGTGTCAAAGGAGAGGGAGGTGATGGGATACGAACCTCAAACTCTCTAGAAAATGAGTTGGTGTTGTGAAGCTCAGCCACGTGCTTTACAAATTGCTTTACTGACTGGGGTTCGTGTTCACCTGGAAGTGTAAATGACCAAAACAGCAAGGAAACACATTTATAATTATTATTTGAGCATGATTATCATTTGAACATAATTTTGAGGTATACACTGATCAACAATAATGTAAAACAAAAAACACGACCAGATAAAGTTACATGTGGGTCAACTTTTTCCCCAAAGTGTGGGGACCAAATGACTCTAAAAATGTCATGTGGTTTAACCATCAAGTATTAACATATTTACATATTTTCCGTATACTTTGAATACATTTTAATCAATTTTTTGTCAATTTTCAAGATATATAAACAAGATATATATGTGTATATATATATACAGTGGTGTGAAAAATTGTTGGCCCCCTTCCTGATTTTTTATTTTTTTTGCATGTTTGTCACACTGTAATGTTTCAGATCATCAAATAAATTTAAATATTAATCAAACATAACACAAGTAAACACAACATGCAGTTTTTAAATGAAGGGTTTTTTTTTTTTTTTATGAAGGGAAAACAAAATCCAAACCCACATGGCCCTGTGTGAAAAAGTGTGGTAGACCAAAAGATCCTCAAAAGCTACACATCATGTTGAGATCCAAAGAAATTCAGGAACAAATGAAAAAGAAAGTAATTGAGATCTATCAGTCTGGAAAAGGTTATAAAGCCATTTCTAAAGCTTTGGGACTCCAGCGAACCACACTGAGAGCCATTATCCACAAATGGCGAAAACATGGAACAGTGGTGAACCTTCCCAGGAGTGGCCGGCCGACCAAAATTACCCCAAGAGCGCAGCGACGACTCATCCAAGAGGTCACAAAAGACCCCAGAACAACATCCAAAGAACTGCAGGCCTCACTTGGCTCAGTTAAGGTCAGTGTTCATGACTCCACCATAAGAAAGAGACTGGGCAAAAATGGCCTGCATGGCAGAGTTCCAAGACGAAAACCGCTGCTGAGCAAAAAGAACATAAAGACTCGTCTCAGTTTTGCCAGAAAACATCTTGATGATCCCCAAGACTTTTGGAAAAATACTCTGTGGACTGACGAGACAAAAGTTGAACTTTTTGGAAGGTGTGTGTCCCATTACATCTGGCGTAAAAGTAACACAGCATTTCAGAAAAAGAACATCATACCAACAGTAAAATATGGTGGTGGTAGTGTGATGGTCTGGGGCTGTTTTGCTGCTTCAGGACCTGGAAGACTTGCTGTGATAAATGGAACCATGAATTCTGCTGTCTACCAAAAAATCCTGAAGGACAATGTCCGGCCATCTGTTCGTGACCTCAAGCTGAAGCGAACTTGGGTTCTGCAGCAGTACAATGATCCAAAACACACCAGCAAGTCCACCTCTGAATGGCTGAAGAAAAACAAAATGAAGACTTTGGAGTGGCCTAGTCAAAGTCCTGACCTGAATCCTATTGAGATGCTGTGGCATGACCTTAAAAATGCGGCTCATGCTCGAAAACCCTCAAATGTGGCTGAATTACAACAATTCTGCAAAGATGAGTGGGCCAAAATTCCTCCACAGCGCTGTAACAGACTCATTGCAAGTTATCACAAACGCTTGATTGCAGTTGTTGCTGCTAAGGGTGCCCCAACCAGTTATTAGGTTTAGGGGGCAAGCACTTTTTCACACAGGGCCATGTGGGTTTGGATTTTGTTTTCCCTTCATAATAAAAAACTTAATTTAAAAACTGCATGTTGTGTTTACTTGTGTTATCTTTGATTAATATTTAAATTTGTTTGATGATCTGAAATATTAAAGTGTGACAAACATGCAAAAAAATAAAAAAATCAGGAAGGGGGCCAACAATTTTTCACACCACTGTATGTATTATATATATATATATATATATATATATATATATATAAATAAACAAATACTATTAATTTAAAATTCATACATCTCATCAGGTTTTATGGAGTTGCACCACATGACACTGATCTGTTATTTTAAGGGACTTATTGACCTTGACACAAGAGTGTCTGCAGGGGTCATCTCTATGATTTCATGATCGTTTGTTGTCATTGTTTTTTCTGCAATTTGGTCACTCCACATGACACATGATTTTTTTATTAAATATTAAAAGTGGTTTTGTTTAAATAATTTTATATGATAATAGTAATAGGTTATGCCAAACTACTTTTAAAGTTTTTAATAAGACTTTTTTTCCATTATAATATCAGGACTGTTGGACTGCATTTTTTAATTTATGCCCCCCAAAAAATATCAAAATGAACTTTAATTCAGAAATTAAAAATGTCACTATTAAAAAGGCGTATTCAAGCCATTAAGTACATTTTTATATTTTCTTTTTAAGTAATTTAAAAAGTGAGCATCAATTTATTAACCCACATATCATTAGTATCAATGGAAACTCTCTATTATGATTATAAAAAAGTTTGCGTGTTACCTGTAGGGCTCAGCAATGGTGAGGAGGATATAACCCTGGGTGATGTGCTGTCTTCAATGTAGAAATGAGCAGTCTGAAAACATTTCCTGTAATGGCAATAAACACTTTTTCTACTCTTTATGTAACATAAGTTCTGTTGACTGAATAGCATGTAAGGAGGATGTACTACACAAATTACCTTCACACAAAGTTAATAAAAACACATAAAAAAGCAATGGTTTTAAGACGCAAACTTTGATTATATGTATGTTGTTGTCTTATCCACACATGTGCTGGAGACTGAGGACTTCCTTAACTGTTTTGTCTAAAATGAAAACTTCTTGGAAGGGATTAGTGAGCACAATGATGGGTGACACGGATTTAACGCTAACGTTTCAAGACGTCCCGTTAAGTGCGCATCTGTCTGCTCTCCAAATGAGCACCATGTCGCTACAGATGGACAAGCAGTCGTACATGCCCATGTTCTGCTGAGATTGAACCACCCACGGCTGCACTAAAAAGACATGAACATGACTTGGTCGTGTTTAACATAATCACGTGGAGGTTCTTTCTCCAGCCTGGCAGCATGTGTTCCCTGTAGGCCCACAAACAACAGATCAGCGTATCGGAGATTTAATCACCGGCTCCAAGATTACCGATTTAATCTCCTCAATCTTCATGGTGTAACAACAAAAAGTCAAACATGAGCAATATGTTGAAGGGGCAAGAGGCACGTCGGAATGAGAAATGTACAATCTTGTGCCGCTAAACTGTTTACACATCTGAGACGTGTTCTTGATGGGATTGCCAAAGTTGCTTATTTCACGGTTGGGAATATCTGACGGTAAACAGGATTTCAGACTTCCATCCTGGTGTGGAAGGACCATTTTTACCGCTTTGGTGTGAATTCTGGGTGGTTTCACACACACACACACACACAGAGAACACCGCCACATCATGGCTTGTTTATCTTGCTTCCTTTTGAGGTGGTCCCTCACCCGGTGGGTGTGAGATTGGGTCTGTGCCCAAGATTAGACCCCCATCACAGACAGACAACACACTCCTCATGGGGCCACACCGCTCCCCCTTCTCCTCCTTATTGACGATTGTTATGATTATGGATTAGTAACAATATGATGGAAATCATGAGCAGCTGTCTAAGAGGAAGTATATTTTTGTTTTCCATGCATCCATATGCATGACTGATGCCAAAAAAAGAGATAAATGCACAGAAAAAAAATTGATGTGGTAACATATGAACTAATTGCCTTTATTCTTGTAATAAATATTATGTAAATATTAATTAATTTAATTTATTTTTTAAGGGTCGGTAAGTGTATGCAATATAGAGATAATAAAACAAATATAAAAAATTGTATATATGTCAATTAAAAATGTAAATGTTCTTTACATTTGTATTAAATACACAATTCTATATTAAATAAGATGCTGTTACCCATTGGACTTACCTCCAGTAGATAAAAATGCCAATCAAAACGATGAGACCCAGGAAGGTGAGGGTGGAGACCACAGCCAGAGGAATCACAGCCTTCTTCTGACGCTCAATGCTGCTTGCTAAGCCCACCCGCGACTCATGACTGCTGTTACCGACATCTATGGGATAAAAACACCCTACTCAGATCAGAGCATCATCAGTAATTAATGTTCTTGGTGAGAAATGCAGTACCCTATTAGCCTCAAACATATTAGGTGCACTGAGATAATGAAATGATAAAAAAACACAATGTTTTTATACACTTTCAAGTCAAATGGAACTATCACACTTAACATAACTTGTAACACAGAACAAGGCTGATCTTACTATAGTACTAAAGTGTCATCATTTGCAAACCAGTAGGCCTTAAGACATGCAATAACTGAGAATAAAAAACAAATAAAATAACATCAATGAATTTAAGTAAAAAAAACTGTGTAAAAACAATGAATGAATATCTACAGTATGTAGATGCACTAACGGTCAATAAAAAATGAAGTGGATAATAACAACAACAAAAACTTACATTTTTGGTAAAGGTGCTATTTTGAACTAAACTCAAAATCTATCGGACACACAGGATATTTACTCAGTTTCTCTTTGATTCTTAAAGACCCTATAATCAATATGTCATCCATAAGGATTGGTATAGCACCACTTAATCTATTCCATCAGAAATGTGTTTTGACACTAACAAGCTGAAGAGTTCACAGGTCATGATTCATTGCAGACAGACACGTTTGAGAGACTAAGACCTGGCCTAGGACTGTCTGAGATGACCTCGGCATCCCAGCCAAAACACAACTACCACTGCCAGCTGTCACCTACTAGTGAGCAAATATAAGAGATTTGCTGCTCTCTGCTGGACAAACAGTGAAATGACTAAGCTATCACATGGAAGAATATTCAAACAATGCTAACATAGCTAAGCCAAATCTTAGCTCAGATGCTATGCCTCTATGCGATTTAAATTGCTATACCGACATTCAATCTTATAACACTGGATAAATCTACAAACTGAGCCCATAAACTCTACAGTAACGTCTAGATGTATAACCAGGTGTCTTGGATTCAACTTGAGATGGAAAACATGCTGTTGGTATGTTTCTGATGACAGATGTGAGCATGCTAATACACATTTTAGCAAATTATCACATGAAGAACATGCAACACAAAACAGAACACACAGGAATCACATGGGACTAGGAATCAGACACATATTGTGATGATGGGATTTTCCAATTAAGATGATAGTTCTTTAGTAGCACATTTTATGGCCTTTAGCCTAACTTGTCAGAAGATTTGATGTATACGTTAATTAAGGACACTGTAGTGAGCGCTTCAATCTTACCTTCCCAGTGAACTAACTTCTACAGAACACTTTCTGGATGAGGTTTTAGCTGTTTAGGTGACATTTGTGGTGGGTTATGGCATTTTAGGATGGATTAGTCCTTGCAGCAAGAGCTTTCAGGTACTTCACGACTCTTCACTGATCAAGCTTCACTGAGCATGTCTAAATCAAGAAGCACCTTCAGGAATGGACGTCAACAACCGAGAGCTTTACCTTCCACTGGTTCCTCCTCTGAATCCCTCTCAGTGCGCTCTGGAATACTGAAGTCTGAAGATGTCTCATTATCTGTGAGGTTTTCACCTGATCCGCTCTCCTCTTCCCCACTTCCTCTTAGAGTCCAGGATGGGCTGGGGCGCAGGGTGACTCTGAAGTCGGGAGCTTCACTCTCTGTCCCGTTCTCACCCTCAAAGTAGAAGGAGGAAGAGTGCTCCTCGTTCCCATCATCTGTCTCATCAGGAGGTACCTCTGTAGGAGTGGCAGTGGTGATATATGGGACAATACTCTCATCTCCTGATGCTGAGCTCTGTCCCCAATCTAAGTCAAGAGCCCAGCCTGAGGCACTGTTCTCCAGCTGTCCATCTGCAGAGTGCGTGGGCATGGAACTGGACTCTGGAGCAGAGGAAACTGCAATGGTTGGTGGCACCACAGGAGCAACCACTGAGATTGATTCTGGGGCAGAGGTTGGTGCAACAGTTGGAGGCACCACAGGAGTAGGTATGAATATGAATTCTGGAGTAGAGGTTGGCACAATAGTTGAAGACCTTACGGGAGCAGGTACTCCCTGGGACTGTCCAGTTGCACTTTGTGCAAAGTTGCTGACGGTGGCTGAAACAGAAATGCTGAGGTCACTAGAAGGCATGGAGGAAATAGGAAGAGAAGACAAAAAAGCCTCGGTGCGGAGGTCCAAGTCTGCGTCGCTGCACAGAAGAGTACCGGCACTGGAGATGGACAGAAACAAATGGTGTTCTACAAGACTACATGGATCACCCAAGAGACCACTACAAGGAGGCAGTCCTGAAGTAGAAGAGGGCAGCAGGTAGTTAGAAGAAGCATGCAGAGAGATTTCAGTAGATGCACCACTGTCTTGACTAAATGTTGGAGCTACTAGAGAAAAATCTACCCATTCCGTCAGCAGTCTAGAGTCCCCAACGCTACCTGAGGGAGAAGAGTCAGAGTCAAGGGTTGTCGTCATCAGGGAGTAGTCGTTAGAGACAGGAACCGAAGGCTGGAGATTTGCAAGAGTGCTCAGCGTGGAGACAATACTGGGGGACTCAAAGAGATCATGTTCAGAGCTTGGCTGCATGGAGACCACAGAAGCAGTCACTTCTGGTAACGTTTGAAGGGGAAGAGTATTTCTACACTGGGGGTCAGCCGAGATGGACCCAGACAAAATATCATCATCACCATCATCATCATTACAACCACCACTAGAGACAGGCTCCATGTCTAAATAATACACAGAGCCGGTGAGGAGTAGGGTAGGGTAGGAAGGGGAAGGAGTGATAGACTGTGCACCACCATACACCAGCATGGAAACGGTGTACGGGGTGTCCCAGTCAGGGATGGGCTCAGACAACACACTGCTTAAGGAATAGGGGGACACAGGACTTGCATGCACGTAGGACAGAGTGTCAGATACAGAGGGGGCAAACAAGGCACTCTCACCATTATATACCGGCTGGGTGGTCTGCAACAGAACAGTGCTGAAAGCAGCAGTGGTTGGAAAAGGCAAGCTAGCAGTTGTAGGCTGCAGAGGGACCTCTGGGGGGAAGGTAGAGGAAGTTGATTCCATTGGGATTTCAGGCAATGGGGCTACAGTCACTGAACTCTCCCCATAGCTGTGTGAGTCGGTTACAGGTTGAGTCACTTCCTCAACCTCCGAAAAGTCTATCGAAGGTGAGATTACAAATGTTTTAAGGGTTATGCTTGTTTCAAGGTTTACACTTGGTTTAAGGGTTACACTTGGTTCAAGGGTTACACTTGGTTCAAGGGTTCTGTTTGTTTCAGGGGTAAGACTTCCTTCAAGGATTACACTTGTGTTAAGGGTTCCGCTTGTTTCAGGGGTAACATTTGCTTCAAGGGTTCTGCTTGTTTTAGGGGTAACGCTTGTTTCAGAGGTGACGCTTATTTCAGGGATGATGTTTGTTTCAGGGGTGATGCTTATTTCAGGGATGACTCTTGTTTCAGAGGTGACACTTGTTGGAGATTCTGTGAAGGTATTGCTTTGGCCATCGGACTCTGAGGATACACCTGCTACAATGCTAGAACCATCTGGTTTAGTGGTATGTACATCCACAACAAAACTGGTTGCTATGGTTGCAGGGATGGTTGGTTTGTCTGTGTATTTCACAGTAGGTTTATCTGTGTATACTGCTGGAAAATAATGATCATGAGTCTTCTGGGAGTCTTCTACTGGGAATCTTCTTTCATGAGTCTTTGGTGTCGTCTTAAAGACTGGATGGACTGGGCGCTGTGTTGTAGTAACTCTTGGGCTGGTTGTGGTAGTTTGGAAGGGATATGGAAGCTCATTTGTGCCAGGTCTGATCAAAAAGGGATTGATGTGATAGTCTTCCTGAAATAGAAGAAAGAGATGGACAGAGAGAGAAGACGTGTGTTTAGTTCTGTTGTAGAAAAATCACTTATGTAACTAAAGATTAAAGTAATATTGACATTTACCTCTTCATCATACTCAAACGAGTCAGAGTCATTGTCTGTTTCTGAAAATTAACCAGACATAAAAGAGTTAAAACCCTGTATGAGTAAAAGATTCACGTCGGCTACAGGTAAATATGTTCTGTACGCTCATTACTCTTTATAACAATGTCTGTGACACTGAAACCAAACCATTCTGGTATTATATTGAGCTATTGTATAATAAACAGACAATTAGTATTAATTTTCAGTCAATCTTTTCATTTAATAAAATCATTCTGAAAACAGTTTGATGTAACATACACAAACACACACCTCAGATACATTTGAAAACCAATCAGTGGTTACAATTTCATCTTTGATGGACGAAGAAACGTTCATGTTCGGGGAAAAAAAAATTCAAAAACACAAACTGGTTTTCAATGTGTATTCAATGACAAACCAAATGCCTGAAAGGGACTTTTTTAACATTTGGTATTCTCTGTTGCTGTTGAGAGTACTAAGGTTGAGAAGGAAGGAAAGGTCGACCAGGCCGCCACCAAATAGGACATTCATTTAGGTTATTCTTCAATACAAAGAGAACATAAAGGAGCAATCTTTGGGTCAAAGGATTCAGTTTTTGATCACATACATTATATCACACGACAGGAGATTTTGGACACCTTCATGCATTAAAAACCCTCCCAGCACACAGAAAAAGAGAGAGCTTACAATCTCTTGCAGGCTCTTACCTGTCATGGCATCAAACTCAATGACAGAAAATGGTGGAAAAGACCCCAGAGATTTCATGATATGTGGACAAGATCGGTTTGTGAAGCATGGAAACATTAAAAGGTAGAAGATGTATGATTTATAAGATAAACTGGCCCCATTTCACTGATGTAAACCCAATCCACTCTTAACCATATTTTCAAATAATAATGATAAAATGTCTTGTGACTTAGGAAATGTGTGACAGTTGGAAAATGACAACACATATATCCATGCACACTGAAATATGATGACAGGGATTCTCAGAGCGACAGATAAGTTTATTATAAATCAATAAGCAAAATACAGACCCAACATTCCAATGAATTATAAAAGAACACAAAAAGCACAAAAGATCCAATGAAATCAAGAGTATCCGAGAGAGACAGAAAAAAATCTTAGTATATAGAATGTAATTCAAAATGCAGAGTGACGACAAAATATAGATAGACAGACAGAGAATAAGAGGAAAAAGACGACAAGTATGTATAAGAACACTGACAAAGATAAAAAGTCTACTTAAAACCAGAAATTATTTTACAGTTTAAACTAATGAAAACATTTAAATAAATGTAAATAAATTAAAACTTTTTTATAAGTTAAAATATTCTACTGAAATTGCCAGCAATTTGTTAAGTTGTTTTCACATGTGTAATCAGTTTGTGTTAGCCTGATTTAACACTATACATTACAGTACTGAATTTTAGTCAAACTGCAAATGCAAATATGTGAACATAAATGTTTCTAGCTATCCAAACTCAAGTTTGTGTGGCACTGAAATCCAAAATGTGTCAGAAAGTCTTTTAATACCTGGAGAAAACTGTACATTAGCACAAACTGTATGTTCAACAGTGCATAGGTCAAGCATTCGGATCTATATTTACATAAACACGTAATTGTGTAAACTATGTTTCTGGCTAAAAGCTGTATACCACTTGAGGATTGTGTCCATTTCTTCATAAGTCTTAATTGACACCATACAATTTTCTGGACAAGGTAACTGGTTTGCAAAGGATCAGTCTACAGTCTGAAACATTTGGTTTTTGTCTTACATTTGCACTATAACTGTGGGGCATGAGTGTAAACTCATTCTCCACGGATGCGAGGGCGGCGGGCGCGATTGGTCTTACCAGGATCATCCAGGGGCATGTCCACTGTCAGCTGGTCACTCACTCTGCCATACAGACCGTTGGTGCAGACGGCAACTACCTGCACCATGTAACTAGTGTTAGCCACCAGGTCTTGAATGATCGCCCCCTGGTGGAGGAAAAAACTAAATTAATCACAACTGATTATCAGAACCTGTGATGTTATTCAACCTCTAGAAGGTAAAATATAGAAAGTTGAACTTTATGATGCAGGCCTGATTTTCAAGATGTGTTCATTAATATCTGATGTTTATGACGTAAAATTAATGAATTACCACATCCTGGTCTCCATCAGTCAAGTACTCTAAGGCCGATTCATCATCGCCCTGGGCCGGCCGATAGGTGACTGAATATCTCTCTATGCTCGAATCATAAACAGCCCGCGGCCTCTCCCAGATCACAAGCATACTGGTGTGATTATGAGGGTTGGCTTGCACATTCTCTGGCTCCGAACTACAAACTATGACAACAAACACACACAAAAATAGTTTTAAAATATTCACTCTGAAACTTTTCTACATTAAACAACAATGAACAGGAACTACTACTACTACTACTACTACTACTAATAATAATAATAAACATGATGCCAGATGAAAAGTTAACATGGTATCCATAGGTTTCCCTACTGCATTTACTACTGTTCAAAACCTTGGTTTTGGTAAGATTTTTGGATTTTGAAAGTCTCTTATGCTCGCCAAAGCTTCATTTATTTGATGAAAAATACAGTAAAACAGGAATATTGTGAAATAATTTTACAATTTAAAATATCTGTTTTCTATTTTAATATATTTCAAAATGTACTTTATTCCTGTGATGCAAAGCTGAATTTTCAGCATCATTACTCCAGTCTTCAGTGTCACCTGATCTTTCAGAAATCATTCTAATATGCTGATTTGCTGCTCAAGAAACATTTCTGATTTTTATTAATGATGAAAACAGTTGTGCTGCTTAATATTTATGAGATGTGATATACAGTGCCCTCCAAAAGTATTGGAACAGTAAAGACAAAATTGCTCTGTTGGCTGTGGAGTCAAGACATTTACAAATATGATTAAAAGATGAATATGAGACAAAACTACAGAATGTCACATTTTATTATTGGGTGATTCAACACATAGATGTTTTACCAGCTAAGAAGTTCAGCACTTTTAGAGTTTCATCCCCCTATCTGATGTGAGCATAAGTATTGGAACAGTTGCCTCACAGAGCTTTCTAAGTGATCAGCTGTGTCCTGTTGCATTCATTCTTCAGATATTAAAAGCAGGGAATGTGTCGTATCAGTTATATCCATTACTTCTGCATTCTGAATCTTGCATTCGATGATGACACACACAAACCAGGATGAAGATGAGGGAGCTGACTTTGAGAGAAAAGTAAGCAATTTGGATGCTAAAAGAAAAGAGTAAGTCAATTAGAGCTATAGCAAAAACAAAGGGCATGGAGAAATCAAGAGTTTGGAAACCACCAGCAACACCAGCAACCAACAACGACCTGATCGGCTGAGAAAACAACAGTAGTTGATGACAGACAAATCATAAAAGCTGTGAAAATGAACTCTAAATGACGTGTCTGTAAAATCACCAACAACTTCCAGAAAGCTGGGGTGATGCTCTGACAATCTACTGTCCTCAGGGGACTTTGACACAGAATTACAGATGCTACACAGCAAGATGCAAACCTCTGACCAGCACCAAAAATAGAAAGGCAAGATTAGAGTTTGCAAAAAAGCACAAAGGTGAGCCAGAAGAGTTTTGGAACTGTGTTTATGGACCGATGAGACAAAGATGAACCTTTATCTAAGTGATGGGAAAGCAAAAATGTGGGAAAAAAAAGGGAACTGCAAAAGTGTCATGGCATGGGCATGTATGGCTGTCTCTGCAACAGGCCCTTTCAACTTTACTGATGACTTAATGTACGATGACAGTAGCAGAATGAATTTGGAAGGGTACAAATCCATCTTGCCTACCAATATTCAAGAAAATGCCACCAGATTCATTGGGAAGTGCTTCATATTGCATCAGGACAATGACCCAAAACACCCTGCTAGTTCAGTCAAGGAATTTATAAGGGCAAAGAAATGGAAAGTCTTAGATTGCTCAAGTCAATCTCCAGATTTAAATCCGATTGAACATGAATTTCACCAGCTGAAGAGGAGAGTAAAGGCAGAAACTCCCCAAAACAAGCAACAATTGGAATTGGCTGCATTAAAGGCTGGGAAAAGTATTTCAAAGGATGAGACCAAGAGTCTGGTGATGTCTATGGGTCACAGACTCACTGCTGTGATTGTGCGCAAGGGATCTGCAACTAAATAATAGCTTTTAATCTTTTATATCTGCCTTATGTTCAACTGTCCCAATACTTATGCTCACATCAATGAGTGGGATGAACTCTAAAAGTGCTGTTCTTTTTATTTGGTAAAACATGTATGTGTTGAAACGGCTAATAATAAAATGTGACATTCTGTAGTTTTGTCTCATATTCATCTTTTAATCATATTTGCAAATGTCTTGACTCCACAGCCAACAGAGCAATTTTGTCTTTACTGTTCCAATACTTTTGGAAGGCACTGTATAAAATTTTCCAGGATTCTTTAATGAAGAGAAAGTACAAAGGAACAGCACTTATTTGAAACAGAAATCTTTTTTTAACATTATAAATGTCTTTACTATTGATTGGGTCAGATTATGGCAGATTATAGCCTGGTTTAACACTGGTTTAGTTAAATCCATGTAATATTCATCAACCATTCTCAATGCAAAGCATACTGATATGGCGCCTCTGTGTTTGGCACGCCGTCTCTGCTGCTCTTAGTATTTATGTTTTTATCTACGTCTATTTTCATCACTGGCTGTAAAATGGCTTTGGTGTATGATTGCCAGACACTTATGGACATTCGAGTGGCTTTTGACTGACACCTGTGCGTTTCGTCCCTCTCCATCGCCTACCTATTCCTACTTCCCTTCACATCAGTACCGGCATATACAGACTTGCCGTGGAAAAAGAAGCATCGGAGAAAAAGAGGAAAGCGTGCTGGACTTGACCGGGCCTGGGATGATACATGGATTATGTCTTCACTGGTGTTCGCTGGACTCATCGTATGGATGGCTTCGACCTGTTGTCCCTGGCCCTGTCTCTCTGCCTCTTTCCGCGTGTTCGTCGTGGTGGAGTAAATACTTCCAACCTTCGACTGATCCGGAGATCTACGCAACCCCAGGGAGAGGTGTCGCCATTCCATGTGGCTTTGATCAATGCGCGCTCTCTGGTAAATAAGACATTTATATTAAATGACTTTTTTTACTCTGCACGCTCTGGACACCCTATGTATCACTGAAACTTGGATTAAACCTGGAGATTTAAGCCCATTCACTGAGCAGGTGCCTCAGGGCTGTAGCTTTTTAAATTCCCCTCGGTTATCTGGCTGTGGTGGGGGCTTGGCGAAAGTGTTTAAAGACTTGTATCTCTGTCGCAGTCTATCAACTGGGACTTATAGTTGTTTTGAGGTTCTGCCGTTTCAGCTTTCACTAGTCAACCCTGTGGTTTTTGCAGTTATATACTGACCACCTAACGTAAATAAGGAATTTCTAAATGAATTTGCTCAATTTATGAGTGAAATCATCACCAGTCATGATAGGATTTAATACTGGGAGACTTTAACATCCATGTGTGTTGCAATTCCAAACCACTATCCAAAGACTTTCTTAGATTACTTGATTCTTTTGACTTTGTGCAATGGGTATCTGGACCTACTCATGTTCAGGGACATACTTTGGACTTGATCTTATCTCGTGGCGTGTCAGTGCTGGATATAAAAATTGAGGACGCTGGCATATCCGACCATCTGCCCATATTGTTCTCTGTGTCTCTTGATGTAAAAACTCCTGGTCAATCATCATTGCCACGCTGGACTCGTATATTTACAGACTGCTCAAGTAAAGAATTTTCTTCTAAGTATGAATTATTAGGCGCTACTCAGGGTATGAACACTCTTACTGGTCACCTGGATATTAACGAGCATCTTAGTATTTTCAACAATAATTGCTCTAATATCTTAAACTCTATTGCACCATTAAAGATGAAAAACATAAACATAATCCAATACCACTCGTTCCCTTAAGCAGACATGTAGAAGGGCGAAACATAAGTGGAAAAAAGATAGACTACAAGTCCGATATGAAATCTTACGGGACTCTCTCTCTGCCTTTCAGCGAGCTGCCAAGGCTGCAAAGTGTAGATACTTCTCAGAGTTAATCACACAAAACAGTCCTAAGCCAAATATTTTATTTTCCACTATTGAGTCTGCACTCCATCCAGCTGTCAACATTTTTCCTTAAGTATCTGTCTCTCTGTGTGAGAATTTTGCTAATTATTTTAATGACAAGATCTCTCAAATCATGTATGCTGTGTCAATGTCTTCATATACTTTGGCTGATGTTCCACACTCTGGTTCTACTTGGTCTCTTTTTGAGTCTGTTAACCTGAACACCTTAATCAAAACTCTGTCTAGCCTGAAACCCACAATGTGTCCTCAGGACGTTATTCCAACACGTTTTCTTGGACAGATCATTGACACTGTCAGTCCTGATTTGTTGTCTATTATCAATAAATGTCTCCAAACTGGGACTGTCCCCCATGACTTCAAAATTGCCACAGTGCGACCACATCTTAAAAAACAAATTTGGACTCAACATTGCTGGCTAATTTTTGTCCGATTTAAAATTTGCCTTTTTTATCAAAAATATTAGAGAAAATTGTCTCAAATCAACTTCAATCTTATTTGTCTCACAATTCTATTTATGAAAAATTTCAGTCTGGTTTTAAATTCTGCCACAGCACTGAGTCGGCCCTCTTAAGAGTTCTAAATGACGTCATGTTGACTACGGATTCTGGCCAGTTTACGGCTCTGGTTTTGTTAGACCTTAGCTCTGCCTTTGATCTGGTCAATCATGATGTTCTTATAGCTCGTCTTGAGCCATGTGTTGGTTTATGGGGCACAGTATTACAGTGGTTTAGGTCATATCTTACTAATAGGAGATATATCGTCAACATTGGGCATCATTCCTCCTCTGAGTTGCATTTAAGATCTGGTGTACCTCAAGGATCGATTCTTGGTCCCGTATTGTTCTCACTTTATATGCTTCCTCTAGGGTTTATTTTTAACAAGCATGGGGTTTCTTTCCATCTATATGCAGATGACACCCAAATTTACACCCCCTTAAAGCGTGGTAATAAGCATGCCATTAAGCCCATTTTGGATTGCCTGGAGGAACTGAAACCTTGGCTTGCAACAAATTTTTTATGCCTCAATGAGAGTAAAACTGAATTCATTATGTTTAGTCCCAATGATCAAAGTGTACACGATTTCGAAACTATATCTCTGGCACCATACAGTACCACTTGTGTCAGAAACTTGGGTGTTTGGTTTGATGATAACCTCAAATTTGACAAGCAGATAAGTACCGTTATGTCATGCTTTTATTATATCCGGCTTCTCTCCAAAGTGAAGTCATTTCTATCATTAAAAAAGCTTGAAATCACAATACACGCATTTGTTACATCTAGGCTTGACTACTGTAATTCTCTGTACATTGGTGTTCCTCAGGCCTGTGTCTCTCGCCTGCAGTTAGTCCAGAATGCAGCAGCTCGGCTTCTTGCTGGAAAATGCAAATATGAGAGTATTACACCGGTTTTAATCTCACTTCATTGGCTTCCAGTAAAGTACAGAATTGATTTTAAAATTCTGCTGTTTGTTTTTAAGTCTCTTCACAATCTGGCCCCACTGTAATTAACCGAGTTGTTACAGCCTCATACTTCGTCGAGATCACTTAATTTACTAATTCTGACCTGCTGCATGTTCCTAGGACAAGGCTAAAAACGAGAGGTGACCGTGCCTTTTCTGTTGTCAGCCCAAAACTTTGGAATAGTCTGCCCTCTCACATCTCAACCTTGTCTGTTTTTAAATCCACTCTAAAGACCAATTTTTTCTCGTTGGCGTTTGATATCCCATGATAAATTGTCTTCTTTGGAATAAATTGTTCTTAGGAATGCCACACAGTTTGTGTATATTACTGTGAATATTTAGGTATTATTACTATGCTTTTTATTTTTATTTGTTATTTATTTATTTATTTATTTGTTTTTCTCTCTGTTGCTGTGTTTTAATTTGCCTATTGTTTGTATAGTGTTGTAAAGCACTTTGGTCAACTCCGGTTGTTTTTAAACTGTGCTATATAAATAAAATTGTATTGTATTGTATTATTGTATTGTATTGTATTGATGCGTAATGTTTCTGGTGTACCCCCACCCATCAGCTTCTAACACAAGAGGGCAGAAAGCACCTGCAGATGAAACCATCTGCCTACTATCAGGGTGCTTAAAAGGGCTTTAAATAGATTAAAGATTTTTTGTTAACCCTGTAAAACATACAATAAAACTATGTACAATAATGTGTGGAATATGTGTGTAAGTTCTATACATTTGTGTGGACTGTGACAGAACATATGCAGAACTTTGTGACATTCTAACATATATTAATTGTATTTCTAAGCCATTTTTTGGTATGAAGGATTATTATTACTATTATTATTATTATTATTACTATTTTGGTTTGCTGTCATATTAAATGCTCTCTTCACCCCATAAGTCATTAAGTGTAGAGTTTTGCATTCGTTCCATCTCAAACTTCCCTTACTGATGTAATTCCATTTGGGAGTGAACTCGTGTGCATTTACAGGTCATGTCTTGCTGTCTTGCATTCATCTCAAACTAACTTCTAAGGTCTAAGGTTATGATTGAACAGCTAATTATTAAAATTGCAAGTGACACAGACCGCTTTCAATTAACACAATGAGGATAACAAATTAAGGGAAAAGTAATGGCTGATTTAAAAAAAAAATACATTTCATGCAGTCAGTTCACACTAACATCAATTTTGGTCTATTAGGTGCGAACAGTTTGAACTGAATTCAACCTGTGCAAGTGAGGGGGCAAACAGAAAGAGACAGTTTCCTAGCAACTCAAAACTGTTTTTATACATGACCCAGAGACACAGAGAGAGAGGCAGATAGATTGATGTGACCGAATAGTGGTGAGTAAACATTGTGAGCACAGTGAAGGGGAGGTTAAGCAAATCTGGTTTGTCTGGCTACATTCGGCTTTACGTTCCCTTGTTGTGTTATTCTGAGATTGCACCAGTCACTCAGTATATAAAGGACTCCCATCAGAATAATATATATATATATATATATATATATATATATATATATATATATATGTATATATATATATATATTAGTAAAACATTTCCAGGAAACTGCAAATCCAACAAAGAATATCAATAATCCAAGATGATAAGCGTAAATATTGGCCCTGAAATCTTTTTTAACACATTGCCACCCTCACATTTAATTTTTCCCAGGGTTCAAATGAAGTCTTAAGTAATCAGTCAGTCTTTACAAAGTAATAATACAGCATTAAGGTTATAAATGACATTCCCCAGGCACTGATTTAAGCTTAGACACAGGTTGGAGCATATCTGTGTTTGAAAGGACACAAGTGGGACATTTTCCATTGCCGATGGCCTCTGTAAAAACAACTCCCACGTGCCAAACGTGCCAGTTCACCCTGTAGCGGAGGAATCTGAAATGGGGGCATCGATGTTCCACCAACGATCTGCTAAAGCGGAAAGTCTGAGAGCAAACCAGTTTGGATCCGTAAGTGGTTGTTTAAAATGAACAGGTCAGACTGAGCAATCGATTCGTGAAACATGAACACAACTCTTTTCTTAAATTTCTTAAAATGTAAAATATACATTTGGATTAATTTTTTAACTTGCAACTTAAATAATAATGATTAAATTATTATATTAATCTAGAAATTAAGTTCTAAAGAAGCACCATTAGCCTCCAAAAGATTGTGGGTGACAGTTTTATTTATTTAGCATTAAAAATTCAATAATTAAATAACTACAGCCTTTTGTTGGGTTTTTTAAATCTTACATCAGTTTATTAGTAATGCTTCATATAAAACAGCCGTGAAATGAGTCGGAATCATCCATAAAGGGTTATGAAAGCATTGCGTATGGCTAAAAATGGGCCAAATGTCTGTCTATATTTATAAATAGAAAGTAGGAAAATATCTGGAGGGCTTCGTTCGTATAAAAATAGAAACCTTATTTAATTGAGAAGCAGTTGTTTGGGATTAGAATCATGTAGGAGGCTAATTGGATCCATGACCCTCAAACTGCCTGAATGCTTTAAGACCTTAAGAGTGAATGATTCCAGACACATGCTCCCCTAGTTTGTTTATGCATGTAAGTGTGTTTGTGAAGTACGTACTAGGAGTGTGGACCTCCTCGATGCCAGTATAGGATGAGAAGACTTGTCCCATAAATTGCTCCTGCTGCTCTCTGTAGTTATTCTGCAGGTAGTCCATAAGCATGACATATCCAGCCTGCTGCATGGTCATCACCTCACAGAACATCTCCAGCTGTGGACACATATGGTGATGTGGATTAGACAACAAAGCTGGAAACAAAACTGTTTCTGTGTTCTGAAGGGGTCTAAAAGCAGCTAGTATTGTTATATAAAATAAATACTCCTCATACTACCTTCATTAGTCTGACTGTTAAGTAGGCAATATCACATACATACAAGCACTGTTGCGCTGAATGTCCACCGTGTTGATAGTCAGACCAAGAGTATAATTGCAACTATGATATTGCTTCTATACAACAGTTTAACAAACAAGAAGTTCCATTGTTTTCTATGCAAACTTGCATTAGACAGATGTGTTTAACTATTGCACAAATGTCTTGCGCACACTGTTCTTAAAAAGTTCCACTTTTTAAAAAACGCATCTCTGAGCAACACACATTTGCGTTTCTGAACGAACCACTGTTTTTGAATGAATGATTTAATGACTCGATCATGAAGACTTGTCCGCTACTAAATGAAACAATGTTTTTGAACAAATTGGTTGAGTGAATGTTTCAGTGCCTCACTCATAAAGATAGAACTGTTCATTTCTGAATAAATCCAATTTGCATACTATCCACCTTACATAATACTCAAAATTACTCATTTTGGATACCATTTACACTCTTAAAAATAAAGGTGCTTAAAAAGGTTCTTCAAGCGATGCCATAGAAGAACCATTTTTGGTTCCACAACAAACCATTCAGTCAAAGGTTTTTTAAAGAACCATCTCTTTCTTACCTTTTTATAATCTGAAGAACCTTCTTTCACCACAAAGAAACTTTTGTGAAACAGAAAGGTTATTTAGATCTTAAAGGTTCTTTATGTAACCATTTAGACAAAAAGGTTCTTCTATGACATCGTGAAGCACCTTTATTTTTAAGAATTTAGGTTGGATAGTATGCAAATTGGGATACAGGTGTTTTTGAATGTATTGGTTGAGTGAATAATTCAATGACTCTCTCATAAGTATAGTCTGTTCCTGAATGAATCTATGTTTTTTAAGGAATTGGTTTAGTGAATGATTCACTTACACACTCATGAAAACAGACTTGTTAATTCCTGAATGAATTAATGTTACTGAACGAATTGTTTGAATGAATGATTCACTTACTCACTCATGAAAACAGACTTGTTCATTCCTGAACAAATCAGTGTTATTGAACTGGTTGAGTGGATGATTCAGTTTGCATACTACCTACTCTTAAATAGCATTCATCTCGAATACCATTTAGGGCAGATAGTATGCAAATTGGGGCACAGCTGTTTTTGAACAAATCAGTTTAGTCAATGATTCAGTGGCTCACTCATAAAACAGACTTGTCCGTTCCTGAGTGAATCTGTGATTTTGAACAAAGTGTTTGAGTGAATGATTCACTTACCCACTCATGAACACAGACATGTTCATTCCTGAATAAATCAATGTTTTTGAACAAACTGGTTAAGTGACTGATTCAGTGACTCACTCATAAAGACAGTTACACTGCACCACCTACCGGCATATTGATGTAATCTTCAGAAAGACTCACTTAATATGCCTACTATTAATACAAAGACTAACAATAATATAGTTATAAATATTTAATTATATAAAGTATAAGATGATGTAGCTTACAGGTGATGATAAACTGCTATGATACCATAAGGCTTAAACTTACCTTCCTAAAACATAACTATTGAATCTCTATACATCACAAAAACTACACACAGTACAAACCCAGTGTAGCCCAACGGTGAGACGTCCACTATTGTGTTCAGACATCAAAGCTACTCTTTAATGTATGTGAGTCAATGTCATTCCCATTGTGACGTCGACAGGTGTGGGTTTGTTACCTTGCGGTAAAACTCCTGCTTTGACCATGTGTTTCAACTGTAGCTTGTATCGACTTGCAAGTCACTCGAGGGCAACAGCCCCAGACTGAATGACACACAACACAAAGGCCGTATTTAAGCATTTACAATCTTTTGTGACGTGTAACTCTACGCTCACTCCCTCTAATTCCATTTAATGACAGCTTGTTTTGAATGTGTGGCATCCAACATTACGATAGTCAAAAAATGTTGTTGTCTTCCTCTTTTGGAGGGAGTTGGCTTCCTTTTTGTGTGAACTTTACTATTTAGTGCCAAAAGCACAGCTAATGTTATAATTATTGGACATGACTTAACAGATTTCTAAGAAATCAAATTGTAAAAACATACACAGGAAACTAAACGGACCTATCATCGAACTAAGATAAAACTCTGAATTCTAATTGATATTTGTACCATCATGTTTGGGCTTGTGTCCCATTTCTAGCTAATTGTTTTTAGTTCCTAAGAGTGTGTGTGTCATATAGAGTTAGTGTTGCGCAACAGACGCCAAATGACAAATAGACGCCACAGTCACAATATCAGTCCAAATGAAGATGGCCTCAGGGTTTTAAGGTAGGAAAACAGTAAAATGCCCTTTTTGGCCGTGATATTCCTGTGTTAGGTTTTGAATTATTCATTGAACTTGTACCAGACAAAACAAGGTAAATTTCATTATTTATGGGTGAAATGTGTTTGTGGATATACAGCAATTGTCATCAGCAGTGTTTTGTCTCATTTTGACCTCATCTTTCAATCTGTCAGCACATGGAGCTCAATAACAGTCTGTCTCCACTGTTTGTTGTCTGCTGTGCCAAAGCCTTAATTTAGAGTTCACCCAAAAATGTTGCTCCAAAACCTGTATGACTTTCTTTCTTCAGTGAAACACCAAATGGAAACTTTAAAGAATGTGCAGGCCACTCTTTTCCAAGCAGTTGTAGAACAACTAAAAAATCTAAATAAATGTATCATGAAAAGTAGTCAATTTCCAGATCTTGTCAAGATGCCTTCACAAGATCTGGAAAATGATGTATGGACCACTTTAATGATGCTTTTGTGTCCTTTTTGAAGCTTGAAAGCCTTAAATGATGACAGACTGTTCATTTTTGGGCGAACGGTCCCTTTAAATCTGTATATAACACATGCAATTCCAGAAATATATGCTAGCGGGTCACTGCTCTAAAATCGTCCATTATACTGACCTGAACATCTGAGATGGTCACCGTGTTTTTGAAGACGATCCACTCCACGGTCTCAGAGCAGGGTGGGGTGGTCAGAGAGCCGTTATAGATGAAGTACTTCTCAGTGGAGTTAGGCAGGAGACCCTGCAGGGTGAACGGAGAGACGTGGCCACTCTTTCCTGACCAGAGAAAACAGGAATAGTTCAAATGAAAATTAAAATTGTGTCATTATTTGCACAGCTTCACATCATTTCAAACCAGTATGACATTCTATCTTCTGTAGAGAAAGGAATTTAAGTCTGTTCCTCAGACAAAGCTATCATATGACTTCAGAAGACTTGGAATATAGAGCATTAATCATATGGACCACTTTTATGGTGGTCCGTCGTTTTCCCATTCATTATCATATTATGGAAAAGCGTGACCAAAACAGTCAGAATTTCTGCTTTTAAGTTCCACAGAAGAACAGTCACACGGGTTTGAGGGTGAGTAAATGATGACAGTTTTTTCTTTTTTAGGTGAACTGTCACTTTAAGAGCCTTTGGATATGAGGAGCTTAAAAGGGTTTCATGGAAACCAGTGTTTTCCTGTAATATTTTGCAAATGTGTACAATATGACACTTGTAAAAGAAGATATGAAGACTGCACATACCGTAACGGCTGACACTGTTGACTGCGTCAATGATGGCCATGTAGTTTTCATTATCCTCAGTGCTTATCTGTGGAGAGAAAAAATCAAGAAAATATTCATAAGGTACATGATACATGATACATTACATGCACATGTGCTTGTTGAGCACTTCAATGTTTTTTTGCTCTTCATATTAAATGGATTTGAGTTTTCATCAAAATATCAGATTTTGCTGCCTCTTATCTTAACCACATATAACTGCTTTCAAAATAAGACATGTTCATACAAGCTACACTCTCAAAACATGCAGCACCAAGCTGACAAAACAACACAAGCACACAACTTCATGAAGTATACCAGAATATTCTCAGGGAAAAGCCTACATATTACGAAGATTTAGCAACATATTATGAGCATATCCTATCAGTCTTTACCATCAAAACATCCGTGTGAAGGTGAGGATTTCTGAAAATGCTCTGTATCTCAGGCTAAATGCTGGGCGGGGGTGTGGTGAGGTTTCGAAGAGCATCTAAGCCTGTCTAAGATTATTAATTTGATGGAGTGAGCATGTTCAATACATAAAGCAAGCAAGCATATTATATGGAGAAACAGTAACACCGCAATATATGTAAAAAATCTTTTCCAAAAATAATTTTGTTTTGTTTTCCAGTACAAATATCTAAGACATGATTAAAATGAGGAATTAAGTTTATCTTTTCTTAGCCTACTAGCCAGGTTTTGTTTACAGGGTATGAATAATAAACTTAATTCAAAACAATAAAGAAATAACTATATATACATATATATATATATATAAAGCTGTCACACTTACCTGAAACAGCACCGCCAACGCTGTGATTTTTCCTCCTGCACTGAGGGCCTCATCGAGGCCACTGAAAACATCTGCCTCGTAACAGTATATCTGCATCTGCAGCAGAAACAAACAATCTAATCAACATTTGTATACATTCACACTTCCAGTGAAAAGTCAGAGATAATGTGCATTCGGAAAACTGAAAAATAACTCCCCACTTGGTGATCAAGAAAATGACCAGCTGACTGTATATTATCCTGCTTATTATGCTGTGACTTAATAAAAAATAAAAATAAAAATAATAATAAATAAATAAAATTAAATAAATATATTAAATTAAATAAAGAATAATTATGTAAATAAATAGACATATAATAAATAAATTAGAAATAGATTCATTCCGTGTCAAATCAACCAAATTTCAAAAACTTCCCCAGCTCAAATTTTTGATTTTGCTAATATTTTTTCTTAAGAAAGATAGATATAGTGATGAAAGCCAAAATATTAAATGACATGGATGAATATTTACTGAGTAATCCACTATTTTGTAGAGGGGGGTCAAAATGGCAATTTTCACCTGAGATTCAGAGTCAAATTACAGGTGGGTAAAAATGACTTCAGAAAGATGGCAGCATCATAATGTTACTTTTACACAGAGATTGGTAGGTCTGCCATTATAACTCAAGAAATATTAAAGATATTGCAATATGATTTTAGATTCTAGCTGTTAATAAACTTTTCTTTTGGAATCTTACGTTTCAAGGCCCTACATCGTTCAATCCCAGAGATATGGGGATCTCAATGAGGCTCCATGTCCAGATTGTTGAATATTACCCATTTTCAGTGGTCGAAAACCAGATTTGATCACTTTGTATGCAGCTGATTCTTATTTTTTTAAAGAACAGTGTCTGAAGAAGAAATAATGTTAAAATTAGAATTGTATCTTATTTCCCTCTATAAAAACAATTGCATAGAACATGGCTGTTTGAGTGTCATAAATAATCTTTTTCCAAACTTTGTGTGCCTGTAACTTAAGAAGTATTAAAATTATCCTAATATGATTTTAGATTCTGGTTCCTAAGAAACTTTTCTTTTAGAATCTTAATTTTTACTGCCCTGTATGATTTAATCTCCGAGATATCAAGATCTCAGTGCAGCTCCATGTCCAAAATTAGTATCCTACCCATTTTCAGTGGTCAAAAACCAAATGTGGTTTTGTGTTTATCTAGTTATTACTACATACAGGTATGTTCTATGCAAATATTTTGATAGAGGGAAAGAAGATACAATTCTAATTTTAACATTATTTCTTCTTCAGACATTGTTATTTAAATAAATTACATACTGCATACAAAGTGACCAAATCTGGTTTTCGACCACTGAAAATGGCTAATATTCAACAATCTGGACATGGAGCCTCATTGAGATCCCCATATCTCTGGGATTGAATGACTTAGGGCCTTGAAATTTAGGATTCCAAAAGAAAAGTTTATTGACAACTAGAATCTAAAATCATATTGCTATATCTTTAATATTTCTTTTTAAGAAAAGTATCATATTTTTGCAAACCATCCCACATTTGGTTTTTGACCACTGAAAATGTGTACATTTTAACGATTTACTCCTGGAATTCCAATATCTCTGGAACCGAACCACACAGGGCCTTAGAAAAAAAGATTCGAAAAAGAAAGTTTGTTAAGACCCACTATCTAAAAGGGCATTAAGATATCTTTAATACTTCTTGAGTTACAGGCATGCAAACTTTGGAGAAAACAACTTGAAAAGTGCTGTTTCCCCATTTTTGAATGGTCACCATTGGCACATAATGCAACAAAGATTGCTAAGGTCAAAAGATTTTAGTAACAGACCTACCAATCTCTGTGTAAAATTAACATTATGATGTTGCCATCTTTCTGAAGTCATTTTTACCCCCCTGTAATTTGGCTGAATTTGAATCTATGAATCTCAGGTGAAAACTGCCATTTTGACCCCCCTCTACAAAATAGTGGATTACTCAGAAAATATTCATCCATGACATTTAATATTTTGGCTTTCATCACTATACATGTCTATCTTTCTTCAGAAAAAATATTAACAACATCAAAAATTTGAGCAGGGGACCTCTGGTTGAGTTGACACGGAATGACCCAATAAATAAATAAAAATAGACAAAATATATATAAATAAATAAATTAGAATTGACATTACTTTATTATGTGAAATACCTCCAGAGGGAATTTTTCATTGTTGAGGCCGTGCTCTGACCCGTCAGAAGAGGCGTTGCACAGGCCCCAGTGGAAAGTGATACGTCCCACCTTAAACTTGGACCTGAGCCCCCCTCCACTCACAAAAAAATCTCCTCCCACATCGATGGCCACTGGAGACAAATAACATTACAGAAATCAACACTCAATGTCTATTCACATCAAGTCTGAATTTTCTGATTTTTCACCTCTGAAACAATGCACATCTACCAAAGGTTTGATATTAAAAATACAGTTGTTCTCACCCGTTTTCCCATCATTCTTTATTGTAGTGGAGTCTGATGTTTTTTCCGTCCATCCCTCTAATCTAAGCTTCTGGAATTGAATTTTGACCTGCGCCAGGCTCTCCTCAATGTTTATTGGTGATTGTTTGGCATTGTTGCATGACGGGTATTTCTTTGCCCAGTTATTTTGGTTTAGAGTTCCTGTGAGAAATGGAGTTTAATTGGATAAATAAACCATTCATTAATGTCAAAGGATGATCTTCTGTGCTTCAGTACAAACACACAGACACACAGGTGCATCGTTAGATATGTAGTGGTTTGCTGGTGGGTTAATCTGAGTCCTCTCTCTGGAGGTCCCTACAGCACAAAAACAAAGCCCATGAACCAGGTCACCAGCAGTTCTAGGTCACTTCCATTAGCATATCAATAGCTGCATTACACCCCCAGCTGAGCCATAAACACTGGTGTACAGTAGAATACAGTACAGTTGAGTCAAATACAGTAGAGCATAGACAATACATGAATGAAGAAATAAAAGCTGTCGTTAGCAACAAAACAAAGTTTCAGAAACCCTGTTATGTCTGATAAAATCACCCTAATGCACCGTCTTAAGTGGCTTATTGGCTATTTTAAGCATTTAAAACCATCATTGTAACAGGGCGAATGAGACGAGAGACGTGCGGATCCATATGCAAGCTTTTATTAATAGACATGGTAAAAACACAGGCAGGGTCGAACAAATAGCAAACAGGTATATTGAGGACAAGACAGATGAGTACTCAAATAAACAGACATGGTCTTCGATCGGTGAACAATATCCAGAGGGCTTAACAAGAGGGGTAATCCGAAACACGAGCAATAGTCCAGGCAGGGGCAAACAGAGTCCGAACGATAAGACGAGAGAGATATATATCCAAGGCAGGCTAAACTTCAGGGCAGGCAGAGAACAGACAAGAAACGAGATACACAGGCTAGGATCAGAACACGAATGACTCAGGTAATAACCAGGAAAACTAGACTAGAACTAAGGAAACACGGAATGGCTCCATATCGCAGCTATCACTAGGAAAGCGATAAACGCAGAACAATACTCTGCGATTAGAACGAGGAAGTCCAAAGCTTATGTAGGGTGTGTGATTGTGTGATGGGTCTCAGGTGTGAGCGTGTGATTAGTGAGATGGCTGCTGGGAAATGTAGTCCGGAGTGACATGTAACAGTCTGTGTAGTGTGAGAGTCAATGTAATGGAAGAGTGACCTCTGGTGGCAAGCAGATGTAAGTCCATGGTTCAGATCATACAGAGCTCCCTTACCTGCAGGGGTAGCCGCCACCTCTGGAGGTTCTACAGCAGTAACAGTCTCTTCGACCGCAACACGACAGGCTGAGAGAACATTGCTGGGCACCACCACCATACAAGGAACTGAAGTGAGCCCCGCCGCTTCGGGAGGTTCTGCAGCATGTGCTGCCACCTCTGGAGAAGCTGCAGCGGGTGCCCTCACCTCGGAGAACACAGCAGCGAGTGTCACTACCCCAAGAGGTTCTGCAGCATCAGCCGCCACCTCTGGAGACATCTCAGTGGACGCCGCCACCTCGGGCAGTTCTGTGGTGGTGTACGCAGCCCAAACGCAACATAAAACGATTCCCATCATAGAAAGCACTTCGAACAGGGGAATTAGTTCAGCAACAGGAGGGTTAGAGTGAGTGGGTTTGGGGTTGCCAGCTGTGCGTGCAGACACCAACAGTAGATCCCTCACACTAGACATCAGACTGGGATACCGAAAGACTGACCTTGACGATCTGGGTGCAACAGACAGGACATTACAAAACTCTTGGCGATCAGCTGTGACGTGACAAGACTCTGGAAGATCAGCTGTGACGTGACGAGACTCTGGAAGATCAGCTGTGACGTGGAAGATCAGCTGTGACGTAACGAGACTCTGGAAGATCAGCTGTGACGTGACGAGACTCTGGAAGATCAGCGGAGACGTGACAAGACTCTGGAAGATCAGCGGAGACGTGACGAGACACTGGAAGATCAGCGGAGACGTGACGAGACACTGGAAGATCAGTTGTGACGAGATTCTGGGAGATCAGCTGAGACATGACGAGACTCTGGGAGATCAGCTGAGACGTGACGAGACTCTGGGAGATCAGCTGAGACATGACAAGACTCTGGAAGATCAGCGGAGACATGATGAGACTCTGAAAGATCAGCGGAGACGTGACGAGACTCTGGAAGATCAGTTGAGACGTGACGAGACTCTGGAAAATCAGCTGTGACGTGATAAGACTCTGAATGATCAGTTGAGACGTGACGAGACTCTGGATGATCAGCTGTGACGTGACGAGACTCTGGGAGATCAACTGAGACTTGACTTGACTCATGAATGGCAGCAGTGATATGACGGAGCGTTGTTGTGGCCGCCATTTTGGCAAATCTCTATCAATGTCCGGTAAATCTGAATAGTGAGCGATGGCTAAAAACTCTCGAATATAATTTTCCAACGATCGCGTGCCTTGTTTAATGGCTACTAAAATTCTTGTAGTGTCCATACCTGGCCAGTGTCCACTTGAACAGCTGCTGGATCCTTGTGAGGCCGAGTATTCTGTAACAAGGCAAATGAGACGAGAGACGTGCGGATCCATATGCAACCTTTTATTAATAGACATGGTCAAAACATGGGCAGGGTCGAACAAATGGCAAACAGGTATATTGAGGACAAGACAGATGAGTACTCAAATAAACAGGCGTGGTCTTCCATCGGCGAACAATATCCAGAGGGCTTAACAAGAGGGGTAATCCAAAACACGAGCAATAGTCCAGGTAGGAGCAAACAGAATCCGAACAACAAGACAAGAGAGATATACTGTAAATCCAAGGCAGGTTAAACTTCAGGGCAGGCAGAGAACAGACAAGAAACGAGAAACACAAATGACTCAGGTAATAACCAGGAAAACTAGACTAAGACTAAGGAAACACGGAATGGCTCCGTATCGCAGCTATCACTAGGAGAGTGATAAACGCAGAACAATACTCGGCGATTAGAACGAGGAAGTCTAAAGCTTATGTAGGGTGTG
Organism: Spinibarbus caldwelli; assembly: GCA_039654775.1. Classification (NCBI taxonomy): domain Eukaryota; kingdom Metazoa; phylum Chordata; class Actinopteri; order Cypriniformes; family Cyprinidae; genus Spinibarbus; species Spinibarbus caldwelli. Next base: position 14,558,420 of record CM077265.1, on the reverse strand, counting down.
TGATTGTGTGATGGGTCTCAGGTGTGAACGTGTGATTAGTGAAATGGCTGCTGGGAAATGTAGTCCGGAGTGACATGTAACAGTCTGTGTAGTGTGAGAGTCAATGTAACGGAAGAGTGACCTCTGGTGGTAAGCAGATGTAACTCCATGGACCAGATTCATGAAAATCATATTATTATTAGGTAACACTTCATTTTAAGGACCAATTCTCACTATTAACTAGCAAGCACACTACTAGCATATTGGCTGTTTATTAGTACTTATAAAGCACATATTAATACTTTATTTTGCATGACCATATTTAAAGTATTACCTATTATTATTATTATTATTATTATTATTATTATTATTATTATTATTATTATTATTATAAACAATTACATATAGACTGGTTACAATTAATTTAAAATTAAATTGTTGTGCAGAAAATTGATTAATTAATTAATCAATCAATCAATCAATCAATCAATCAATCACTCAATCAGTCAATATTATTAATAATAATAATAAAAATAGCAATTCTTCCAGAAATTAAAAATCTAATTTTTTTTTCCATTAAGTCAAAATATACAGATGTTTACCAATTTACAATTCAACTGATGTGCAAGAAAGAAAGAAAGAAAGAAAATGAAAGAAAGAAAGAAAGAAAGAGAAAAAGAAAGAAAGAAAGAAAGAAAGAAAGAAAGAAAGAAAGAAAGAAAGAAAGAAAGAGAGAATCAATCAGTTAATCAATGAATCAATCAATCACAATTCTTCTGGCAAGTAACATATTTTAATAGCCTAAATGTACAGTATATCCAGATTTCTAGAATTTTGTGTATCTTTAGTATCAACCCTATTGTGAACATTTTCTTTTAGCCATATAACAGCACATAAAAAAATGCAATATCTGTTTATGACTTTCATTATATTCAATAAATGCTTCAGTTAACTGGGATAACTGGATAAGCTGCAGCAAGTGTAAATCAGAGGATAAAAACTAATTAAATGTCTTCACTCCTTCATTACACTGAATCGCACTGTCACTTCTCTCCTTCCTCAGTGAAGGACTTTAGAGAGAACAGATGACAAACACTCAAGGCTGTCATGTTTCATTTGAATATGTCTGTATTTGTGTCCTTGTGTTTTTCTGTTCTCTCTCAGTCTAAGCAACATCAGAGTAAAGAGTATTTTTGAGAGGGTTTTGTGTAATCTGAAGGAATGAAAGGATATTGAGAAAAAGAACTGAAGGTGATTTAAAACCAAATTTCTCTGTAAAACGATGTGCAGGAATCTAAACTTGGCATAAATAAACACTCAAACAGATACTTTTGATGTTGCTACTACTACTAAGCAAGATGGCAGAGTTGGCACAAGCAACTACTCATATTTCCTTTCAAAATGCATTTTGTATTTGTTCTGCTAAATAGTGATTGGATATTTAATCACTATTTTAAATTAAAATATTATTATCAAAACATTTAACAACAAAAAACTGTTACACTTATGATCAAAGACAAGAGGCATGGAAAAAGTGTGTCGAACTCATATAAACATAATTACCCACAATGACAGACATACAAACCAGTACACATTTCCATTATGGCTTCCAGCTGTCAAGGGAAATGCAAGTAATTGCTTGCTGAAAGAGTTGTAAGATCAAAGTCTAAATGAGTTTAGAATTATGTTTCTTTTATAAGGTAAGGACGTTTCTCTCTCTCTCTTTCTTTATTTTCTCTTACTCATTTTCTATCTCTTTCCGTCTCTCTTTTACAGACACAGCAAAGGCTAAGTAACAAACACCATATATGTTCGGTAAAGAACAGCTCATACACCACAACTACCTAATAAACTTGGGTTATTCTCAGGAACTGGTGCCATTATTACTGTACATCAAGACCAGAATCAAAGGAAAAACTTATATTTTACCTGATCTCATGACGAAAACGTATCTGTGGGATCTTTTTCGCAAGAGGCGAAATGCGTACCAATAAGTAAATATCACTTCAGTTTCCAACAGAAATGAATACTAGAGGTGGTAAAATATCGAGCACTTGTAATCGTTTTCCTATACAGTTATGATTACAGCTCCATATGTTTTGCTTTCCAGACATAACAAGCTTGTTCGGTAGCTCAGCCGACATGGAACTGGACTTAGTATGCAGAATCCTTGGGTACGAATCCCGTCAAAAACATGACTCGCAATGAAAGAGCTGAAAGATCGAAAAACAAGATAAAACAGCATGCTTGCAATTGTTTTTGCAGCACATTCACTTTTGTTCATACTATTGGGTAATTTTAGGTGTAGTGCAGATGGTACGTTATTTTAAAACGTCACTGAGCGTTAGACTTATAGCGCCACTCCACAGACATTTCAAATCAGAACTGCGGTGACACCTACAAAACCAACATCATATAAAATGTACCATATGTACGTTCATCTGTTCGGGGGGAAAAACCAAACACTCTTAGCACCACTCAGTGGACATTAACTTCATGAGAAGAGAAACCATTTCATGCTGAACAACCTGTATCAGCTACTAAAGTATATTTCAGTTAGCCACACTTACATAGAAATGTGTCTTCCCTGCCAGTTTATTATGTCAGAATTAGCTTACAAGGATTGATTATTCATGTTTCAGTATCATTTAGACATCATGAGTGATATGAAAAAGGGTCAATGAGGAGGAGGGGCCACAGTATTCTGGGTAATGCTGATGAACAATGTCCCATCTGCATCACTGACCGCCTGCATGCAGTCCAGACGCTATAATGCCCCCTTTGTTGTGCCAACCTCCAATGACACCCAGACCTGGTTTGTTGTGACGGGTAAAGACAAGAGTTTTGAGGAGATAGAGAAACTCGTCACTTATCCAAACTTAGTGCATCATCTAGACTACCCTAATGAAAAATAAATATATTAAAATGCATTTGAAATACATTTATTTCATGCTAAGTATACTACAAATACATTTACATGTTTATGCACTTAATAAAAATTCCCTGCAATTGTACTTTTAGTATACTAAACTGGTATACTTAAAGTCTGCTAAATTGGAAAAACTAATTTTGTGCATAATGCACTTTAATTGTGTGGAAATAGTGCTGAATCTAACTAAAGATATACTGAAGCATATCTGATTGTGCTAAAGTGGAACTATTGCAAGCATAATTTAGGTACACTTTAACTATCTTTCATTTAAAGACTGATATTATTCAAAGATCATACGATCCTCATCAATAGTGACATTAAAACACATTTTAGGCTTAATATTAAGAAATGTGCATTATGCATAAGTAGTACTCTAAATAAAGTTTAATTATATTTTTATATCAGTAAGTCTTGAGCAATATGCGAGTAAATATGTTAATAGATTAGAACTATACTTAGTATGAAATAAATGAATTTTCAATAAATTACTTTTTTTACTAGGTAAACACCTTCTCTCTGAAACTCTGAGCCCCAGGCTGAAGATTCAGATCATCTTCTTTTCCAAAGGAACGATCTGTAAATTGTAGCGATCAGAAGCTAAATATCAGAAGTGCGCAAAAATAAGGAGAATATCAAATCTGGCCTACTTTCAATAACAAAGCGAGACAGGGGAATTCTCCATTGTGCTAGAAATGGAAAAGAGCTGGAGATGAAAAGACGAGAGATACAAAATGTGTCACTGATGTTGTTTGATTTGATACTTCATCTCTTCCGAAACTTCAAGGGGCCATATAATAAAAAAATATATATATATATTTTTCCTTCTCCCCAGCTAACAAAAACATGCTCTAAGAGTGTTTTGTTAACATTCCCATTAAGCTATTAAACATTATTTCTGAATGCTCTGTGAACGTTCAAAACCATTTTTTTTTTTTTAATGTTTAAAAAAATATTTTTTTCTTGGTTATATGACTGTTATAGAAAACATTAAAGGGATAGTTCACCCAAAAATTCTGTCATCAATAAAATTCTGTCACAGAAGGGTAGGAAGGAGATCGTTAAAATAGCCCATGTGACATGAAGAGAATAAATTGTTAAATAAAGTCATTATTTTTGTTTTCTTTGTACACATAGTATTTTTAAAGCTTCATAACATTACAGTTGAACCACTGATGTCATATGGACTATTTTAACAATGTCCTTACTACCTTTCTGGGCCTTGAATATGTAAGTTGTGTTGCTGTCTATGGAGGGTCAGAAAGCTCATGTATTTCATCAAAAATATCTTAATTTGTGTTCTGAATATGAACAAAGGTCTTACGGGTTTGGAACGACATGAGGGTGAGTAATTAATGACAGAATTTAAATTTTTGGGTGAACTATCCCTTTAAGGGAACATTTTATCACTTTGCAAACATTATGGGAATGTCACTTTTATGGCTCGTGTCCACTGAGCGGTACAGGTCAGTACAGTACAGTACGGTACGATTCGGGACGGAACACCCTGATCCAGCTTGCGTTTCCACCGCCATCAGTACCCTTTCTTGATAGGCATGGTATATCCGGGAAAGTAGCGATCGACAATAAAGCGCGACAATAAGCACAACTCTGCCTCTTTTTTGTCAGTTTTAATGAACAATAATAGCCATTATAAAAGTATAAGTACAAAGTATAAGAGGCTTATATGAGAGGAAATAAAGACAAAAGCAAACAATTCAGTCAAACGTAGTCTATGCTACAAAGTCTGAGCTTTACTACGGTAAAGTTCAAAATAAATATATAAAGTTAAACATAACTTTGTGCTCAGCCAAAAAGATATGACCAGGAACAAATAATAGATTCATGAGACCACAAATGCCTGTTAAATATACCCAAAACGAATTGTATCTCATGTTTAATCAATTCAGAGACATCAGAGCCAACGGCAAATGTTGGAAGGACTAGCCGAGCTAAGGCTGCTCTATGCGGATACATGAGCACTGAGCGCACGGTGATCGGCTGGAGCTCTGAAATTGGCATAGCAAATTTTCAAACAGGCGCTATCTTTATAAATAAACCACAGATTTGAGTTTTAAATAACTACATTCTTGCCTGAAAAACTCTTAAAACTACATTTCATGACACAATAACTAATATTTTGAAAATTATGTGGGTTTTTGGTCAATGACGTTTCACAAGTCCACAAGAACAGACAAGAATGCTGTAACAAGGAGTCAGTGGCATTAGGATCCATGTGCAGCTTTATTAAAACAGAATGCAAGTCAAACAGGCAGAATTCAATCACGAGCTTCAAACACAACGTAGACAGGGCAGAATCAAAGTCAGGGCAGGTCTGTCCGGGTGGTCTCTATGGAAGTCTGTGGTAAGTGAAGGGTCTAGGATATCATCAGCACTGACCCAGGACCGTTCCTCCGGACCGTACCCATCCCAGTCCACGAGATACTGGAGGAATCTGCCCCGACAACGAGAGTCCAGGATTTTTTTCAGACCTGGAATGCCTCCTGGCAGTCAACAACGATGGGAGGGGCCCTCTGGTCACCAGCCTCGTCTAGGACCTCCACTCCTCTCGGACCACCAGCGGACTTGAGCAAAGAGACATGAAAGGTGGGTGAGATACGGTAATGAGCAGGTAAGGCTAATCTGAAGGAAACTGGAGTGATTTGTCTGATGATTTTGAAGGGACCCACGTACCTGAGATTGAGCTTTTTGCAAGGTAACCGGAGTCTTAGATCACGGGTGGACAACCAAACCCATTGCCCCGGCTGGTCGTTGGGGTTGGCACGCCGACGATTGGCCTGTTCTCTGGTGCGACGAACTGCTCTTTGTAGATGGACGTGAGCATCGTTCCATGTCTCCTCACTGCGTTGTAACCATGAGTTGACTGCAGGGAAGTCTGAGGGTTCTCCAGACCATGGAAACAATGGGGGTTGGAAGCCTAGGACGCATTGGAAGGGAGTGATACCTGTAGATGGTTTGCGGAGTGAATTTTGGGCATACTCGGCCCATAACAGATAGCAACTCCAGTCAGACTGATTCTTATGGCAGTATGAACGAAGGAAGCGGGTGAGTTCTTGGTTCAGCCGTTCCACTTGTCGGTTGGCTTGAGGATGGTACCCGGAAGTGAGGCTGACATTTATGTTTAGTTGATGACAGAAGGCTGACCAGACATGGGAGGTGAACTGCGGACCCCGATCAGAAACTACATCCTCTGGTAAACCACAGAACCTGAATACATAGTTGCAGAGAACTTCAGCGGTTTCTAGGGCAGTGGGAAGTTTGGGAAGTGGTATCAGCCTGCAGGCCTTGGAGAAGCGATCAGTTACAGTGAGGATAGTAGTGTGGCCCTGAGAGGATGGTAAGTCAGTCACAAAGTCAATGGCTATGTGTGACCATGGGCGTTGTGGGATAGGTAACGGATGAAGGAGCCCAGCAGGTAGTTGATGCGGAGACTTAGATGTATTGCAGACGGTACAGTTCTGGATGAACGTGATAGTGTCAGTTCGTAGTGTGGACCACCAGAACTTGAGGAGTTGTAATGTGGCTGCAATACCCAGATGACCGGAGCTGGGATTTGAGTGGACCAGTTGCATCACTCTCTGTCTTAAGACCTGCGGAATGTACGTGAGGTTGCGTGGAATTTCAGCCAGTGGAGGATCAGTGACCTGAGCTTCGGTGATTTCGGTCATTATGTCCCACTGCACGGGTGCGAGAATAATGGTGGATGGAATAATGGGTTCTTGATCTGGGGATTGGGAGTCAGACTCATGGGACGGGCCGGGACGGTAAGTAATTTTGAAGTCGAATCTGGTGAAGAAGAGTGACCATCTTGCTTGTTGGTGGTTGAGTCTCTTGGCTGATTTCAGATACTCTAGGTTACGGTGGTCAGTGAGAACAGTGAATGAATGTTTTGCCCCTTCCAGCCAGTGACGCCACTCCTCGAATGCTGCCTTCATAGCGAGGAGTTCGCGGTTGCTAACGTCATAATTCTGCTCTGTCTGGTTCAGTTGCGGGAGAAGAACGCACAGGTGTATAGTTTGGGAGGATCACCCTGGCGTTGTGAGAGCACTGCTCCAATGCCTGTACTGGAAGCGTCTACTTCCACAATGAATTCAAGATCTGGGTCGGGATGATGCAGGATAGGAGCATTCATGAATCTCTCCTTCAGTGACCGGAATGCTGCTATTGCCGCCGAAGACCAGGTGAGACGTTGGGTTCCCTTCTTGATCATGGACGTCATGGGGGCAGCGATCATACTGAAGTTACGGATGAACCGTCGGTAGAAGTTAGCGAATCCTAAGCAGCGTTGTAGTTCTTTGAGAGTGGTAGGCTGGGGCCAGTTGACTACTGCTCGCACCTTCTGTTCGTCCATGGCGACCACTCCTGAACTGATCACATACCTGAGGAAGGAGATGGTCTCTTGATGGAACTCGCATTTCTCTGCCTTGGCGTACAGTTGGTGTTGTATGAGGCGTTTCAGGACTGCTCTGATGTGTCTGACATGTTCCTCATAGGTTTCGGAGTAAATCAGGATGTCGTCGATGTAAACAATTACCCATTGGTTCAGCATGTCTCTGAAAACGTCGTTAATGAATGCCTGGAACACTGAAGGACTATTGGACAGCCCGAACGGCATAACAAGATACTCATAGTGCCCCGTAATGGTGGAAAATGCCGTTTTCCATTCGTCACCTTCACGAATGCGGATGAGGTTGTAGGCACAACGAAGGTCCAGTTTGGTGAAATATCTAGCTCGTCTGAGTTGTTCGAGGGCTGCGGGAACGAGTAGTAGAGGGTAACGGAACTTGCTGGTGATGTCGTTGAGAGACCGGTAGTCGATACAGGGACGAAGACCTCCATCTTTCTTCTTGACAAAGAAGAACCCGGCCGATGCGGGTGACGTGGAGGGACGGATGAAACCCTTGGTGAGCTCCTCCTCAATGTATGATTTCATAGCCTCTGCCTCAGGTTGTGACAGCGGAAAGACTCTGCCCTTGGGAGGTTGTGATCCTGGGAGGAGATCTATGGCACAGTCGCTGGCTCGGTGAGGAGGTAAGTGCAATGCTTTAACTTTGCTGAAGGCTTCGGCTAGATCTTGATATTCGCTGGGTAATGGGTCTTTCAAGGAAGTCTCACTCCCCCTCTTGACGGGCATGCTGCGGAGACAGTTTTGAAGGCAGAAGTCTGACCACAATGCTGCTGGATCAAAGTCTGGCGAAGTCTTCTGTAACGAGGAGTCAGTGGCATTAGGATCCATGTGCAGCTTTATTAAAACAGAATGCAAGTCAAACAAGCAGAATTCAATCACGAGCTTCAAACACAACGTAGACAGGGCAGAATCAAAGTCAGAGTTCGGGCTGAAGATCAAGGCTGGCGGCAAACACCCAGGATAATCAAATAACAAGGCAGGTTGAATCAGAGTAGGCAGGCGGCAGAGAATCAGAGTCCAGTAATTAGTCCACGTCATACACGGGAGAAACGCTCGGAAATGTTTGCATGGCAAGACAAGACTTTACAATGAGGTGACTGGGAGAACAGCTTAAATGGGCCAGAGTCAATATGAAACACCTGTGCAGGTAATCAGCCACAGGTACGGGGTATTATGGGAATTGGAATTCGTGACAGTTAATACTCAGGTGACGGTTCCCTCTGGTGACGATCAGAGGGAGCCACAGAGGCTGAATTCGTGACAAACGCATATTGAGAAACGGCTATTGTCTGTGTGAAAATATAAAATGATAAAATACACTGTTATTTATTATTTTATTTTATTGTGTTTGCGCACTCCGATGTAAATAAGCCCAACACTCATGGACAGCAGAGCGGAACGAGTGAAGGAGAAGCTTTATCCCCTTGTATCACACAAAAGTGACGATTCTAGTCAATCAATCAACAATCTGCAGTGAGTTTAGCTCCACCCTTTTGGTACCCTTTGCTGTGCTAGGTACCCCAACGGAATGGTACCAAAAAAGTGGTAAGGTACGGTTCACTATTTTGGTACCATTCACAACTTCTGACAATGGAAACGGACATAATTGCACACAGTACCGTACTGTACTGAACCATACTGCTCTGTGGAAATCAGCCATAATGTTCTCTGAACCACCTAAATCTATTAAGTAGTAACATTTAAAAAAGTAAGTTGGGCATCCAACTAAACATTTAAGAAAAACGTTCCATGAATGAATTTTTGTGCTAATGTTTTGGGAATGTTATTAACAGTGTTGGAGAGTAACTAATTATTTGCAATGACGTTACATAATTTAATTACAAAATAAATGTAACTGTAATCTGTTACAGTTACTGAGACAAAATATGTAATTAAATTAATTACTTATGAAAATGTTAACGATTACAAAGGGGGTTACATCTGAATCCTTCTTGTATTAATATTTACTATTTCTTATCATGATTTTTAATCTGTATTTAACCTCAGAACAACCACAAAGTAAGAAGAGGTGCTAAAGTCTGATTTTGTGGTGGCTGTGCTTTAAAATTAAATTATTATAATCTTAATTCAAGTGAAGATGGATTTTAAAAATCTGATTACTAGTGTTGAGTAATACTGTAAGGTTAACCCTGCCTACTTTAAAATGCTTAACAGTTGAAAACATTCGTTACAAATCTATAAAAGTAATCAAAAAGTAATCAAATGTAATCCATTACATTACTTTAATAAAGTAACTGAAATAGTTACACTACTTATTACATTTTAAATACGGTAACTTGTAATCTGTACCTAATCTGTAATCTAAACCTATTACATTTCGAAAGTAATCTTCCCAACACTGGTTATTAAAAACCAACTTTCTATTGCCATTACTGGAAGAATGTTTGTTCATAACTTTGAGAGAACCTTAACAGAATGTTAGCCAAACTTCTGAGAACGTTTTCTATTAGCTGGGTTTTTGATGTGCTGTAAAGATATACTCTAACACAAAACTCCTTCCTAAAACTAAAATGCTAAAATGCTACATGCTAATCACTTACAAATAGTCATTGTATTGACATCACAACCTTCAACACGCTAAAATACAACCCTCCAGATTTACAGAGACTCATTTCATTTTTTACTCATTTCAAAGGCAATCACAACAGGTCATTTGCATAAAATCTTAAAAGTGTGGCATCAACAGCCTAAACAGGATCAGAGAAAATCCTGGAAATTATGTAAAACTAAATTACTACAACCAAAAGTGTACAATATGTCCCTAAAGCATCTAAAAATTCATAATTCGTCTTCTAAGATTACACTTAAACACTATATTATAAAGACACTTAAACTGTCATATTTCTGTTCCAAAAAAAATTAGGCTGGGATTAAACACAGCATGAAGTCAGTTTCAGCAGAGATGAACAACATAACGGAGCCACAACTTGGAGTCAATCTGCCATGAAAGCCCAGACACACCCTGTAAACTCTGACATGCATTGGCTGGGCGAGATCAGACATGACCTGTATTTTAGGCCATATTAACCCTGAAAGCCCATTTTAGATACGGATGAGTTTAATCTGTGGCGTTATGCCCTGCATGCTTAGACAAAGATGATCCCTAAACCCGCACTGGCATGGGGGAAGGATGCCACCAACACTTCAGTTCAATGTGCATCTTTAGAAATTCTGACAGGCCTTTTATGCAGACTGAAGTCGAATCGCTATGATCACTATGCAAAAATAATAAACACAATGTTTGTACAGTTAGAATTCAACACTCACCCGCGTACGACCAGTCTATGTTCTCTGAGAGTTTCTTCTGTGATCTGAATCCATATGCTTCTGATACATCCGCTGGGAAAAAATAAATAAATAAAAAATCCGTTTATTCCATCAAAATGAATAAATATGCTTGCTAAATAAAACTAAATAAAAAACATCAAAATAAGTATTTTGCATTTTTCTATTTTTTTTTTCAATACAAATTATATTTTGAGTAAAACTATTTGAATGAAAGTCAAAAAAAAAAATTTTTTTCATAATACACATTGTTTCAAAGCAGCTTTAAAGAAAATCATAATGGAAATGTTAAAAAAAAAAAAAAAAAAAAAAATATATATATATATATATATATATATATATATATATATACTGTATATATAAGAATTATATATATTATATAATATATATATAAGAATTTCTTCTTATGTATATATATATATATATATATATATATATATATCTGTTATGCCCCCTTTTGCTTTTATGTCAAATAATTAAATAAATAATTATTATAAATAATACATATAGGGGAGGAGGGGAGGGGAAGTGGTATGTGGCCAAGTATGGTGACCCATACTTGGAATTTGTGCTCTGCATTTAACCCATCCAAGTGCACACACACAGTAGTGAACATGCACCTGGAGCAGTGGGCAGCCAATGCTGTGGCGCCCGGGGAGCAGTTGGGGGTTTTGGTGCCTTGCTCAAGGGTCTCACCTCAGTCGTGGTATTGAGGGTGGAGAGAGTGCTGGTTATTCACTCCCCCCATCTACAATCCCTGTCGGACCTGAGACTCGAACCCATGACCTTCGGGTTACAAGTCCGACTCTCTATCCATCAGGCCACGACTGCCCCAAATATAATATATATAATATATATATTAATATATATAATATATATATATTAATATAATATATATTTTAATATATATATTATTTTATATTATATATATATATTATTTTAATATATATATTAAAATAAATATAATAATTTAATATAATAATATAATAATTTAACTAATTATTATAAATAATACATATATTAAAATAAATATAAATATAATTATTTATTTTATCAAATAGTTAAGTAAGTATATTGTTTAATTGGTGACCTAGTACTGAATATTTATATATTTCTTATTCAGCTTACATCATAAAATTTCTTTGTATTATTATTATTATTATTATTAGACTATATTTTGAATTTTAGGAATGCCACTGTATATTCATTGCAATAGGAATATACTTGATTTTAAGCCAATGTAAAACTGACAGATAGAGGTGTTGTAAGTTAAAACTTTAAAACCTTATGCATCTTTGGATTTAAAATATGGCATTTTGCTTCAAAATCTGGCTTGCAAATATTGGTTGAAAGCTCCTAAAATCAGCTATAAAACAGGATGGCTGCTTCAAAAAGAGAGATCAATCTTTAAAATTCCTCTTGCAGCAGCTAAATCATGTCATGACCTGCTGTGACCTGCTGTCAAAACGTTCTCTCTACCACAGAGAGCGAAGTCCCTGAATGACGTGTTTGGATTTTCTCCAATATTAATGGTTTGAAACACTGCAGTTAGGTTGTAATCCACCAGAGAATCCTTTTAGGGAAGTAAAAGTGCCAAAATCAAATGGCATAATTATTTTATAAAAGCAATTATGCATCAGATTGTAAGAGCAATATGGAAATCATAGAGAATGTGAGTTTAGGAGGAGCTGAGTGGAAAGGCAATCTCTATTATTCTCTTTGTTCAGTCTTTTGACTGGTGGTTTCATTCACTTGACTTAAGAAAGGTCTCTTTTATTGTCAGAAGGTCATCACCCAGGACTTTAAGGTCACGTGGTAAAAGTTCATCCGTAAAGTTCTTCCTCATGATCACTCCACTCTTTCAAAACGTTGGTCTCCTGCTGATCAGGAAGCTTTGGTCATTTTTTGCCTTGTACCTTTTAAATATAAAGTCCTCCAATCATTACATGCTATATAGGAGACAATACATCAAATCAATCTTTGTCGAAGTACTACCGGATTCATTTAGTCCCACAATTTACTTCTATTGAATCCTATTTGAGAGTCAAAAGAACTTATTCACCATTAAATTTAATGGAGTTTGTTTCTGAGAACACATCCATTTTTTCCATTCCAAAGAAAAATGCAATTTCACTATTTACTCTTTTTATTCTAAATCCATATGACATTCTTTTTATGTAAAACAAAACAAAACAAAACAAACAAAAAAAAGAGTTATTATTTTTCCTTTTGTGTTCCATGGAAGTCATATGGGTTTGGAACAACGTGAATTTTACTTTTGGATGAATTATATATTCCCTTAATCTACCAAAACTGACTTCTAGTAAACAAACAGAGAAGCATCATGTCAGTGGGAGAGGCAAATAAACTCTAAAAGCCTTCTGCCGATGCTCTAATTAGCACAAAATTAGCCTGCATGCCTACTGCATGTGGGTCAGACCTCTGATCCATAACTGTCCATAACTCAATCTGTGCCATTTCAGGCTCATCACTGCATGACTGACAAACAAAAATAGAACAAACCTGACAGACAGGACGTCCTAGGGAAACAGTCTACTATAACAGAGGCAGAAACATTGTCTTTTTATGACATATTTGGTTTACTCTAGAATTTGAATCCAGTTGACCAGCCTGAAATAAAATCCAATTTTTGATTGATTTGAGCTAAACAAGCAATATTTATGATACCATAGGGTCATTCTTAAAATATGGTGACAAACATGTCCTTTGAGATTTTAGTCCATATATAAAAATATGTATAAAAAAAAAAAAAATAAAAAAAAAAACGCCCTTCCACATATTAAATAATATGACATTTTGTAGACTTTATATTATTATATTATATTTTTAGTGATTTGAATTTGTCAAGTGTCTAAAAAAACTTTGTTTCTTTGATCTGGTATGAAAAAAAAAATTAAATGTTTAAATTTTATTTTAAATAATTTATTTAATTTTTCTGCTTTAATTTTATTATTTTTCATTTAAAATTAAAATAAAATCAAATAAAATACAATTTTAAAAAAAATAAATAAATGAAAAACTAAACTAGACTAAAATTTTATAAAATTAAATTTAATTAAATATAAGAAAATAAAACAATCAAAAGGCTTGCTGTTTTTAAGAATAGTAATAACGTGATGTTAATAAATGCTTAACATCAGTTTTTCTTAACATCAGAAAAAAATCTGAAAGTCAACTTTTTTTTTTCCGAGAATGATTGTCAGATTTGTACATAATGTCAGCAGTAGTTATAGAGATTTCGCTCTTTCACCATCCAAGTAAATAGGAGCTGAATTGTCAAATACCCACTCTGAAAACAGCTGTCCTGGGGAGCGACCAAGATGACTACCGAGAGAACTGAGAACTGAGCCTTTAAGACAGTGACATTTTGTCACTGATCACTGTTTAGCTCTTGGACTGATAAGAAAGTCTATTAAGCTGTCAACAAGTTAAACTAAGTTAAACCACACAATCCCTTCATTCCTTTTAAGCCAACATCGTTTTCGGTTCCAGCAGTCTATTGCCAAACCCGACCATGTTAATTCTTTTAAAAGATGAAAGAAACCTCCCTAAAGAGGGCCCTGTCCCTTGAGAGAAAGTCCACAATACAAGAAACAATGGCTTTGACATGAAACACCTTTACACCTTTAGCTAGGATACCCTACACTGAACGGGCTTGCCAAGAGAAACTGCCTGCCTATTCACTAGCAACAGACGTACAGTCTTGGCTCCTATTTCTGTTAGCTTTTGTCTGTCTGTCTACACATTGGTTTTGGTCCTTTCAAGACGGTCTGTGCACCTGTTAGGCCATACAAACATCTACACACTTTTACAATGTATCAGAGCGCCACGTCTAGTCATACATGCTAATTATAGCTCACCCAGGGCTTAGCTTTTCTGAGCTAATTTAGCACGCTCTGGGAATATTGACAACAATGAAGTGTATTTTGTTTCTTTAGATTACCCTAACAAAAATGACTATGGTAATCACATTTTTTTTTTTTTTTTTTACCAAAACACCAATTGCTTGAGTTACATACATTATCACTGGGGGTGTAACGGTACACAAACATGATGGTTCGGTACATACCTCGGTTTTAACATCATGGTTCGGTGTGGTTTTGGTACAACACGGGGAAAAACTGAATATAAAATTATTATTATTATTATTATTATTATTATTATTATTATTTATTATTAAACAATGGTTTACTGAACAAATTGCTCTTTCTTTAAATAAATTCAATTATAATTAAAATTTTCTTAGGGACAAAAATCTACCTCAGCTTCTGCTCTAAACTATAGGGAGCCATTTTACATTACTATAAGGTTACAATTAACAACAGAGCCCAAACTTAATTTAATTACAATTTATTTTTAAATATAATAATCAACACTCAACATAATGCAGTTTTTTAATTAACTTCTAAATTATAACATTTCTATTTGTTGTTGAAATATATTCATTTACACAGTGGCTGTCATATCTTGTTTCATAACAGATTTATTTAAACATAATTAAGACATCAACAGGTAAAGCAAAATATATTTAGTATATAGTCTAATATTTCGCGAAATGTTCTTCTCTAGACTTCATTTCTCTAATGAACTAACGAGCTGTGGGCACTGATGACTTGCCTGAGGTAAATGAAATGCTACGTGACTTTTTGTTTACAAGCTGTTTTATTGACGTTTTCCGCGGTTGAAACACTGATTGAGTGATTACATGAGGTGTGAGATGTTCATTCATGTTTATTTCGTGCTATAACTAGTAGTAAAGAGGAAGAAATGATCGCGCTCACTCGCCCTCCGCGAAACTGAGGCGTTTATATATATCACATGTACATCTGCAAGATGTCCGTTAAAGATCTCTTGATCTGGAAAGCATCTGTAATGGGACTAGATGATTGACAGCAGTGTTTGCCTATCAGCCAGTTGTATCTTCTATTTAAAGGCTGATTGGATGTTACCTGGGATGCGTCATGTCCGTTTTCCCCTTTTGTTTGCCTGTGTTGACGGTGACTTTAGGTAAGCGTGCTATGTTTTAATAGGCGGTGATTTGGAAACTGTTGGGGTGTGCATAACTTTAAATAGTTTTTGTTAATCACAGTGCGGCTTTTGTTCTGGTGCTGGTGCACTTTCGGTGCTGCTTAGTGGATTTGATGACTGTTCGCCTCTCAGGTATGTGTCTTTTTAAGAGCTCGTTGTATTGGGCGTAAGTATGCTAATGGGGCTTAACATTTTGTCGCATGCTAAATAGGCATGATTTCCTGTATCCCATTGTGCTATCGGTGTGTGTGACAAACCCGTGCCTGTAAAGCGTTTTATCTGGCGTGATATCCTGATGGTAAGTGTTTTAAACACAATTATAATTGGGAGTGGGGACAATATTATGATTAGTAACATCTCCTTTTGTGTTCGCTGTAGGATTCTCCCTCTCATTCTGTGCCGTGATTGTTTGCTGCTGTCTTCGCGCTGTTAAAGAGCTGCTGTTTGTACAGCCGCGCAGACACTGTCGTCGCCATTAATTAAAGGGGACTGCTTGTCTGTTTCTTATAGTGCCATTTTAGTGCCCTGATTCACATTTCTGGCCTGTTATGGGAGGCTTGACCATCTCTTTTCGTCTGTATAAGAGATAAAACTGGCCCGTCTCTTTTTTTCTTTGATTTAAACCGTTTAATCTTTTATTTTTTTCTTTTACCTTTAATTCTGTGGAAGTAAATTTTCTTTTCTTTATTCCTGTAAAACCAATTAACAAGTTTTGTGCTTGTAGTTTTTGTTGCACGTGATCAATCACCTATTAGTGCAACTGTACTTGTATGTGAACATTTACTGAGTTCAAGTTGTTTTTTAATAATCTCAGGTGACTAACTATTTGATCCTTCTAAGGTTTCATTGTTTTCTCTCCTTACTTCTGTCTGGTATTGATACCCACTTTTGTGAGGAGTTGCTTCATGAAGTGATGTCCATATTGCATTGCGTCTCAAGTCCATTTCTATAGTTTCTTAATTTCTTTTTGATTTATTGCAGGAGCTGGGGTCCCACGGGTGGACTGATCTTCCTCCTTGTGGTGGTGGTTCTTCTTTATCGTGTGCGGTGTTACACTTTGAGTGTTAGTGTGATGAGAGTGCACAGGTGTGTGTGTGTGTGTGTGTGTGTGTGTGGAAGTGTGCGCTGGTAAAACCAAACTCTATATTGATTCCTGCCGTTGGGAGCCTCAGCCCTGCCGGTATTATTTCAGTTTGTTTTGTTTTACATATACACATAATTGTTACATTTATACAAAGTTGGTTTGTATTATTACCTTTTTTTTTAGTAATTTGTTTTCTTTTGTTTGAAGTGGGGTTTCTAGTGTTTCTTGTTGATTTTCGTGTCCAGCATTTTAAACCATTTCTGTGTTAATAAACATTTGTGTTTTTTATACTTTACTCGTGTCTCCTGCCTAATTCTATGAGGGAACCGAACCTGTGTGCTTTATTATTAAATTTTTGAGTGGTTTGAGTATTTTCCCTGGGGTTAATTCCTAGGGTGGAGTAGTCGGATTTTCTTACTAGTAAAAACTCGGGCATGTGTCTCAAAATTGCACCGCCCCGCCACACATCTGCTGTGTACAAAGATCTGACCGACTTTAAGATGTCAGTTTTACATACGTTCTAAATCATAAACATCTTAAAGACATCTAATAAACGTCTATTTGACATCTGATAGGAAAAGTCCTATAGACGTATATTGCAGATGAGCAAACACTCTAAAAAAATACATCTTGCAGATGTAAACGCAGATTTCAAACAGACTTCTCTGTGATGTACATGTGTTATCAGGGGATCTGTCGCGCCGCATAAAAGAGCATAAAAACGGCATTTATTGTTTGAATTTCCTGAAAAAAAATGGACATAATTTGAAAGATGAGACTTTGTTTCTTATCAAAAGTAACAATATATAAAACTGGAAGTTTCCAATGAAGTTCCACTCTTGCAGTGGTTAAAACAATGCTTTGTTCGGTACACATGCGTGCTGAACTGAAAGACATACTGTATACTGAAAATTTCCGGTGCAAATACATGTACTTTTACACCCCTACTTATCATAGAACTAATATACTCAAGTGTGAACTAATGTAAAATATTTTCGAGCACTTAGCATGTTATTTCTAATTAATTGACAATGTATTATTTCAAAAATGGTGAATGTACCTTAAGTTAGCAAGCCTGTTAGCATAGTGCTAACTAGTTTAAAAAAGGACTGAATATGGAATAGTAAAGCTACTAATGCACTGCTCTAATTATTTCTGACAGTTACTTTACTTAACCAGTTAGTTCCATGCTAAGCTAGTAGGCTAAGCTGTTAGCTTCCTAACTGAACATCCCGCTAACCATTTGATAGAATGATTGCAGAAACTTTAGCATGCTAGTTTGCTGTTCCAAATTCAGCAAAGCTCTTCTGTTTCAAAAGGAGAGCAAATAAAACTTTGTGTGCTATTAGCACCAAAATACTTTTAAAATACCTTATTTTGGGGTGAATTGTCCCTTTAAGTAAACCCTTATGAAAATTAACCATGGTTTTACTGTAGTAAAAGTGTAACCATTTTTTTTTGGCCGTACAGTGATTACCATTTGTATAACCACAGTTTTACTACAAATACTATGGTTAAGCTATGTTAAACTAGTGTAGCGAAATTATGGTTAATTTGTGGTTACCATGGTTTAACTATAGTAACCTACAGGGATTCATTATTGTAATTTAAAAAGGAAAATGTAAAATTAGCTAGTTAATAGGGGCAAGATCACCGTGATCAATAATACAAGATAACAGCTACAACATTATCAAGTGTTTGTATTTGATCCTATGGCTGCAAGGAGACGTTCTGAAACTTGAGGCACATTGAAAACCACACAGGTGAGAATAACAAAGGAAAATAAACTATGAAAAAGTTCTGAAGTCAGCAGAGAGAAGCGGCCATTCACTCGCTCCTCCCCGCTGAACTGTCCCCATGTCCGTTCTCATGGCCTGCCCCATTCACCGTATCAATACAAACACAACAATGAGATCAGGGGCTCAGCCGTGAGAGCCACGGCAGGACTGCAGGTCCACGCATTGTAACGCCTTGCTGCCTGCATGATTGCTTTTGTCTGACAGGACCCATATTCCCTTTCACCCAATCAACAGCTCTCATGTGAGCCAAGAGCTTTACGCATAGGCTTGATTTCCTGGTACATGGTGTAACAGAGAGTGAATGAAATATAACAAGGACCTGTTGCGTTCTAGACAAGGAGGCAAGGAGGTTTGGTTACTCTGTATTATTCTCAAATGTTTTGCAGACATTTGTTATCTGCTGCTTTAAGCTCTGATTCGTTGTCAATGTTTTCATCGTTCATTAGCTTGAAAAATTGTTATCAAATTGATTCCAGCGATATTGCTCCTCTGTGTTGTTATTGTTATAGTTATCTTGTGAACTTCACTATTCTTGAAGAATTATTACAATTATTAAAACTTTATAGTTTCCTTGGGGTGAACGGGCCTTAAATGTTCAAAATACTTCTCACAATACATTATGGAAAGAAACAAATGTCGTCCTCGTAAAGCCCAAGAATGTGAATGCAAATGCCTAAAGTTAAACAAACTTGTTTTCTCACATTGGAATGTGTCAAAACTCAGTAGCAAAATGCAACGCAAGAACACTTTGCATTCTCAATGTCCCCACAAGAGGCGCTATAGCAAGCATTTACCAAAATTGACAGTTTTTTCTTTTTATTTAATATTGTCATGGCAGAGCAAGAGTTTATTAAATACAATAGTTCACTTTCTTCAACCATCAACATATAGCTATTTCAACATATTTATGACAAAAAACATTGAATTGAACATTCCCCATTCTTTGTGTTTTGAGTTAGACTTAACAAGTTTTAACAAGCTAACAACTTAGGATATTGTTAACTGTTTACAAAAAGATCGCACAGGTTTTTAGTAAATAGTTAGCGCTATGCTGAGCTGTTTTCTTGCTAAACAAGGTATCATAATAACATGCTACATTTATAATCAGGCAATAATGAAAAGAGATAGAATTATGCTAAAAGCTAATAGCTATTTTAATTTCTCAATGTCCCCACAAGGGGCATTATAGCAAGTAGTTATAGACTGACTTTAAAAAAAAAT
Organism: Spinibarbus caldwelli; assembly: GCA_039654775.1. NCBI lineage: Eukaryota > Metazoa > Chordata > Actinopteri > Cypriniformes > Cyprinidae > Spinibarbus > Spinibarbus caldwelli. The sequence goes on along the minus strand of CM077265.1, from coordinate 14,538,624 downwards.
ATTGTCATGGTGGAGCAATAGTTTAATAAATACAACAGTTCACTCACTTCAACCATCAACATACTGTAGCTATTTCATCATAATGACATTTATGACAACAAAAGGATTTCGTACATTTGAAGGTAACTCTCTGGCCCGCTTTAAGGAATAGTTCACAAATAATTAAATTTCTGTCATTGTTTACTCACCCTCATGTTTTTTATAATACTACTTTCTTTTTTTCCGTGGAACATATAAACAACATTTTGAAAAATGTCCCAGTGCTCAGTCCCTACAATGAATGTCAAAAGGCTCCCATGTTGTTCAGACCCCAAGGTTCTTCTAAATAGAAAGAATAATAATATGTTTGTAATAACATACAGGTGAGTAAATGACGGAAAAATAAAAATAAAAAACTGGCAAAGCATCTTGGCTCAAGGCCTTTAGGTTCCATAAGATCCAACAAAAGGATATGAAAGGACTGACATGAGGACTTTGAAGAGGAACAGCAACCAAGACAAAACAGAAAGGTAACAAGAGTGTAATGTAAGGAAGGTGACCCTTTGTTCCTTACCACTCTAATGCATTAGGAACGAGAGAAGATAACCACTCCTTGAAGAAATGTGCCAAAAGAGGACACTTCAAACCTCAGCTGTCATTAGTGAAATTAAAGGTGTACAACCACACAACAGAGTCATCTTGAAAGATGACACAGAAGAGAGCAGCACTCAAGATTAATCCCGGTCAATATGAGGCGATAACAACGAATCAAAGACCAAGAGATGATTTTGTTAAAACCCTGTTGACAGAATCACCAAAGAAAAAAAACTACATACACACATACTAATTGCTTTTACTAATAATATATACTACTTGCGTATCAGTATCAGCCAAGCTCAAATCTCTGTTGATCACTAGCGAAACAGACAAAGAACAATGCAGCCTTACATAGCCTACCACTAGTTTTGTATTAAATAGTCTATCCAATAATATCAAAACTACTGTTTCTAAGCTTTTAGACTGGTTTTAGACTGCAGTTACATTTGAGGACATCTACAGCAGTGGTTTTCATTCCTGGTCCTGGGGACCGACCGCTCTGCACATTTTGTATGTCTCTCTTATCTGATACACACAGTGCAGTACATGGATCTCTCTCCTAATGAGCTGATGATCTGAATCAGGTGTGTTAAATAAGGGAGACATGCAAAATGTGCAGAGCAGTGGGTCCCCAGGACCAGGATTGAAAACCACTGATCTACAGTATACATATGCTAGCATACCACTACAGTTGAATAAATAATTGTGTAAGAAACAGCACGTAGCTATGATTAGCACATGGTTTTGACCGAACTGGAAATAGTTTACTAGTATAGAAAGCCAAAAATCATCAAAGAAAATATTTCCCTTTCTTTGTGTTTTTAGTTTTAGGCTTTGCTCAGCAAGCTAACAGCTTAGCATAGTTCAGGCTGAAAGGAAATCGATAGAAATAACGCAGCCAGCAAGCAAACACTGTGAGCAAATGGTTTGCTGCCAGAGTGAACAGATGAAGTTTATAGGTGTGTGAGTGTGTGTAGGACACACAGAATCTCTGTTGGAGTGTGAGACGTGATGCTGGTGAAGTGTGTGTGGGTAGAAGATGTGCTTTTAATTGCACTGTAATCTTGCTCCGGTGCATTCCAGCATCAACCCTTCTGTGTTACCCGATAAGACTGATGGCGACCGGGTTCATCAAGGACAGGACATTGGTTGTAAGTGTGATTTATTTCTAATTATGCTTGAGTCAGCTGGTATTGCATTGGCTACTATGTTTAGTAATGTTAAAAGCCAAGAACAACAGTAAAAAATGACAAATGTGCACCATTTATGAAATAAATAAAAAAATATGCAATATAAAATGTAAAAATCTTAAATTTATGCCTTTTTTAAGTGAATGAATATTATTGAAAAATCCATAATTCACAAAAAAAAAAAAAATCTTGTCATCTGCCTTGGTGTGTTCATGAGAGATGTAGTTATCCCTGATTCAATCGAATCAATCTTTTGAATAGGATCTTCTTAATGAATCAGTGAACCAATCTGAATGATTTGTTCATGAATCTGACTGATCCAGTTCAAGTTACTTAATGATTCGGCTGCTATCTGTCAAGAGCTCATTCATTAAAATGTATCCAATATAAGTTTGATACAATATGAGGGTGACACAATCTTCATTTTTGGGTGAACTATGCCTTTAAGAAAACCATACCAACCCCGGTCCACATTTAGACAGGTTATCTTGGCCAAAGAGCCGTTTTAACCAATCTGCATGCAGGAAACGTTTTGTTACTACTCCAGGAAAACAAATGGACCTCAGGCCAACTCACACCCACCACCATGAACACAGTTTCAAACCATTTTCTTTCACTAGGACTTGCCTGAAGTTACGGGTTTACTAATGTTTGTCTTCACTGAGTGAGCTCAAGCTCTTGATCTGACTATAACAGCGTCCTGAGTCAAAAAGTGCAAAGTGAACTGTGCCAATCAATTCTGCCTCGAATGTGAAACAGCAGTAAACATTTATAGTCAAACTGGCTATGTTTTAAATATGGGGTCCATCTGAGCCTTCTGTTTATAGAGAAAGAGTGCTCTGATCACGTCAAAAAGGGATGCCATTTCACAGTCCAAAAAAGATGAGAAAAGCAAGAAAGAAAAACTGGAATGAAAATGAAAGCAAATGAGGATGCTGTGCTTTAAAAATCATGTCTGTCAATTCAACCACCCATCTTAAAACTAAATATCCTCTTTTTGGCTGTTTAGATTGATATTCAAAGTGAAGAGAAACAATATCAAACAGGAGTGATCAAGATGCGGTCCAGATGCAAACTCAAATCTCCCACATGAGCACCAGAGCTCAATGTTTACTAAGCTACAGTTCCAACCTATTTTTTTTAATTACTCGTTGCACTGTCAAGCTGTCAAGAAAATGTCAGTAAAAAACATCTAAGCAAGAACAGCATCCTGATAAATGATCAACACAGATACACATCTTGTATACATAGCCATTCTCTCAATGAGGAAAGAGCGCTGTACATCTGAGACGAATCATTGCAACCAGATTTCCACATGCTCAGAGGCTTCATGAGGAACATAAGGAGTCTCTGATTTGGCACGAGCCAGCGTAGACAAAAATACATTTAATCTAGGGCCCACCAGCATTCACTAAGTAATCCTGTAACCACAAACAGGAAAATTAATTCTCATAATTAGACATCAATAAGAGCATAAAAGATCGGACTTTTAGAAAAGTTTTAGCTTTTTGTCACACTTCTCAATGCTGGAAATTTCTTAAATATTATTTGTTTTTTAATTTTTACCTGGAATATTTTTTTCAACCAATCAGAACAGACCTGAAATCCATTTTTGGGTCACAACCCACCTGTCAGAAAGCAGTGCTATAGAATATTTCATAATATGAACCAAAGAGTTGTTAGAAACAATTCCATCTCTAAATATTTTTAGAAACATTTTGGAGTTCTACCTGGAAGAAACGTGTGAATGTTTTATGTAATTTTTTATATGATGTTGGATGATTTTTTACAATTTTTTATGTTTTATGTGTGTTTAATCTGTATGTGAAACTTTCTGTGCTGCCATTTTGGCCAGGACTCCCTGGTAGAAGAGATCTATATCTCAATGGGATAATTCCTGGTCAAATAAAGGATAAGAAAGAGCTCCAAATACACTTTGAAGTCTGTATGAGAGTATCTTATATGTCGAGTGATAAAGCAATTTAATATGATGAATTTTAGCTAATTGGCTGGAGCAATGGGATTTCCAAGAAGTGTGAGAGGCTCTCCGATGTCTCTCCTCCTCTCATTCAAAGCCAGAGATTACCCACTCAACCTAGTACATATTCAAAAAGCATTACTACAGGTTGAATGAAAAAGGGGGGAGGAATTTCTAATTGTTTCTTCACCTGTATCGGGCCACAGCGGTTTTCCCTGGGACATATGGTGCATGCGGGGTGAACTGGATTAACGAGAATCAGCCCTAATTAAGAGACTCTGAAGATCTCCTATTATTTCTTTGATGGCCTGGAGGACCCATGCGAGTAGCTATTTGGAGTGGTATCCTAATTGAAAAGGGCATGGATTCTCAGATGGGGAAGACTCTGAGAGTATCCAGAGGACTGTCAACCACTGCAGTGTCCTTGAGTGACACTGAAACATTTTCATTTAAAATCTCAACTCTAATAGGCGTCTAAGGAGTCATCATCTGACTAATGGGAAACGTTTTTTTTTCCCCAAAACATTTTAGTTGGATGTTCTAACATTTTTTAAATGTTACTACTTTCAGAATTTTCAAAGAACATTAATGTTCTCATAATATTTGCAAAATAATAATATCGAATGTTATCTTAACATTCGCATAACCAAGAAAAAAGTTCTAAAAAATAAAAAAAATAAAAAAACTGGACATTTTGGTTTTTTGACATTCATATTTTGTTAGCTGGGTATATGCTGTTTAATTGATTAAAAAAAAAGTGATACATGTTTTGGAACAACATAAGAGCAAATAATGTTCATTTGGTGAATTATTCCTTTAAAAATATCAAGACTTGCAGCCCTCAGAGGACATCATAAGAGGAAAGTAACTCATCACTGTCAAATACGCTTGTAAATCTTATAAGAGCCTTAATTGTGAGATAAGCTCTTGCCCTGGTCTTTGTCCCATTTGAGTCCAATCAGGGGGAGATCAGCAAACCACCCACAGCTCATCCACCAGCTGTCTCCTCCTTACCCAGATGTGGATCTGTGTCATCTGCTTGTAGAAGAGGAGACCTTCAGTGTTTATGTGATCAAAACAGCCTGTTTATATGATCAAAACTAGCTTTCTAGTATCAAAGTCAACACGTCCAGTCTTGTGATAAGTTCAGTTTGCAATTAACTTTTGAAAGCCGGCCCAAGTTCAACTGTTGATGAAGTAACAGTCTTTTTTAACCAGACTTTTACTGTACTTTACCAAAGTACCTTTATGGCAAGTCAGTTCACTCATCAGCCATATTCATAACTCCCCGAGCAGCGATTTCATATACAGTACAGCTCCTATCTTGAAAGGGGAAACACTGGAATCTTTGTAACAGTTAGCTGAAATTACATTTTAATGACTTTTCAAATCAGGAATAAAATGTGACAAAAAACTGTATAATTTTTATAATAATTTGTATCGGATGGACGGACGGATGGACGGAGAGACGGACAGAGACAGACAGACAGACAGACAGACAGACAGACAGACAGATAGATAGATAGATAGATAGATAGATAGATAGATAGATAGATAGATAGATAGATAGATAGATAGATAGATAGATAGATAGATAGATAGATAAGGCACACCTCTTAATACTCCAGAGTGCTTTCATCCTTGTCAGAAGATATCATGTAAGGTATAGAGTAACTCATGCCCCTCAGGACAGTATACAATACAACCTTTTTTAGTCCTATACATACTATCAATTATTAATATTCGACCTGCTGCCATTCTGTACAAACAGAACTGAAACTACTTCAAGAACAAAAGTGATTTAAGTAGAAAACACAAGCGGCTTTGATTATCCTCTCTTTGGGTGCTCACAGTGACCCCAGACTTTATACTCACACAGTGTCAGAGACCAAGCGACTATATCATAGTGTCCAAACTTTACTTTGATTTGTATTCAGCATCCTCTCCAAGGCCCACTGAATGAGAGCAGAGATCTAGACCACACACCTCTAGCCTGGAAAAGAACAGGAAGTGATCTCAAAGCATCTTAAGATAGCACTCAACAGACCTGCTCTTGTTTTCTCCAATGGCAGACGGGAGCAGCTCTTTCACTAGCATGACAGCAAACCCTAGTCTGCTGTCATTAATTAAGTGGCAAGTCAGGGATACTGACCCAACCAGCAGAGAGCCATTGGGGCCCCGGCAGAGCCTGTCAATCTACACGCACTGAGATGAAGATGCTGAGATTCCCAAGGGACAGAAAATGAGACAGAATTTCAATGGATGAAGAGATAAAGGAAAAGAGATGGGATGGCATATGAAAGACTTGAAGTTGAATTAAAGTTTTACATTTTACAAAGAAAATATAAGTGTATGTGGGTTTTGTCTTGTTTCTCGCAAATGACAGAAAAAAAAACTCCAATCTGACCATTCAAACTTTGATGCATTTACAAAAATTCTAACATTTTAATTAGGGATGCAATAATATTAAAAATGTGGCCTATGAACATGTAAATTGACTAATAATTTTGTGTTATTTTCGCACAAAACTTGCGTTTCTCCGAAAAACTTTGCTTTGGCTTGCAAAACTTTTGTGTTCAAACTACATATGGACAGGGTTTGGATTGGTTTCTACATTTACATTTAGTCATTTAGCAGACGCTTTTATCCAAAGCGACTTACAAATTAAGACAATAGAAGCAATCAAAACCAACAAAAGAGCAACAACATGCAAGCGCTATGACAAGTCTCGGTTTGCCTAACGCAGTACACATAGTAAGGTGTTTTTTTGTTTTTTTAAAGAAAACACGTAAATAGAACATGGAAAAAAAGAAACCTATTTTTTTTGTTGTTGTTTTTTTTTTTTAAGAAAAACTAGCAGTTAGAGAATAAATATGCAACTGATAGAGGGTGTGTGTGTGTTTTTTTTTTTTTTAAATAAAATGAAGTCAAATAAAATAGAATTAGAATAGAGAGTGCTAGAGTTTCTAAAAAAATACTTTTTGTTTGTTTGTTTGTTTGCTATTCAGAATGCAAAAATTGAAATGGATCATCTCAGGATAATGGATCGGATTCGCTAAAAACATCCTTGTTGAAACATCCTTCAAAACATCTTCTTTTGCATTCCACAGAAGAAAGAAACTCATACAGGTTTAGAAAAACATGAGGTTGAGTAAATTAATTTTCATTTTTTAGGTGAACTATCCCTTTTATAACTCCTTATAAATACACCCAGTTGTGCTCCACATAGGTGATTGCAATAAAAGAGCGCAAAGAGGAAAGCCTCTGACACTCTCAGTTCAAGTTCACCCCTCTCTCCCACACAGACACACAAAAGTACCCCAACTCGCTCATCCATCCTTTGTGACATGGGAGCACCACCACTGGGACAAATCAGGGGCCCTCCTGAATGTCACACTCACATGCCACATACAATAAGACCCCCCTCCCAGTCCAGACACCCTACGTTGTTGCATGTCCACGAGCACCGGCCGCCTCTTGCCAGCCAGGCACAAACAAATCGAGCAGCTGACAGCATAATTCACTAAGAGGGACTGGCCCAAGGCCATGGGCAGGATGGTGCAGAGATTTGGCTCACCACTGAAGCCCCCCTCGCCACCATCCTATCCACCGCCCCGGTCCATTCAGGCTCGGCCCCTCCACTGTCTTGAGAAGTAGAGAAAAGACAGGACTCTGAGGCTCAGTGCGTCCCCTCCGCATGCCTGAGTGAATGTGCTTGAGCCTAATACCGAATAATCTGTTCATCAAATGCCCCCACTGCCGCCGAGGAGAAATCTGCTCCTGTTTTCACAAGCAGATTCGGACAGGGGGTCTGGATGCCAAGCTGCCCCAAGTGCCCCCACCAAAGAGCAAAAAAGAAAGAAAAACACAGACAAAAAAAGTGCTGGTCACAAACAGACGCTTTAACACAAAGCAAACACAAAGATTACATCAGTTTAGGAAATATTCATAACAATAGCACGACTGCGGATGAGATATTGTTTTTATACAGTTCTATCAGCAAGTTATATATATATATATATATATATATATATATATATATATATATATATATATATATATATAAATGAAGCAGATGAATGAATCAGTGTTTTTGACCAAATTGGTAAATGATTCAATGAATCACTCAAAAAGAAAATCGCTTGTTTTATTTCGGAATAAATCAGTGCTCTCGAACAAACAGGTTGACTGAATAATTCAATGACCCATTCATAAAAACAGTAGTTGAATTATATTACAAATTCTGCCTGTTATTGAATGTATTAGTGTTTTGAATAAATGAGTAAATGATTCAATGACTTCTGAATAAATCAGAGATCTTAAATGAATTGACTGAATGAATTGCTGAATTCAGAATAACATACCACCATTTTTACACAATATAAACATATGAGATAAAAAAAAAAAAAAAAAAAAAAAACTTAAAAAGTATGGTATGGTATAGTATGGTAGACATGGCCGTAGCCAGGCTTTGAAAATCGGTGAGGTCCGGGGGGTGGGGGTTTGGTGTTAAAGAATTGTGTTATAGTAACCCCTAGAAATACAACTCATTATATACACTATAAACACTTTAAAGGAGACAGACATGTAGATGTTTGTGAAAGATGTTTTCTCTGTTTTGGAGGATGATCATTTTTAAATCATAATCATACCCTATTTATTGCATCAAAATTTGTTAATTACTATTTTTAAAGGTGGATAATTTTATCAGTTGTTTATTAGTCATGCAAAAATACATAACTACAATAACTTTGTCTAGTGCTCTTATGAATGTTTATAGGATGATTTGTGAAAATTTAACTATACTGAATGACATAGCATAGACTTCTTCATGGTTAGTTTTTACGTATTTCATTTCATTCTGTAACCTACTTGTTCTATAGACGTGTATGTACTAGTGTTAAATTCTACTGTTTTTGACAACCTTGATAACGTTTCTGACAGATAATATCATGATAATTTTTGCGTTTCCCTTACCGAATGTCAGTAAAAACCTGTCCATGGGCTTTTTTGATTGCTGTCCGTTTAAGTGCCGGCGATGCAGTGTTGCCAGATATTGCTACTAAAAGAAACAAAAAACTAAAAATAAATAAAAATAAACTGAAATTATTTCCAATCTTTTGCAAATAAGATAATATAAAGATATCACTGACTCTAAACTGCAACTTCCTAATTTATTAACTTTCTAAAGTATCAAATTAAGTGGAAAAGACAAGTGTAAAAACCCTTATAATAGCTGGATCTGGCAACACAGAGGCTGCGCCTGCGCCTGCGCCTGCGCCTTCACTCGCAATTCTCTCTCAAACCTCATTCACTCCGCAGCGTTTCGCAGCGATCATGTTCATACCACGGATGCTAAACATTCTTGCAAACAGTCTAAACTGAATTATACATGTCATGCAGACATTCATATGAGGAGTTTAACAGCAAATTTGTCATTCAGAGAACAAATTTTATTTTTGAACATGAAAAATTTACCGAGGTCCGGACCTCGGTGGCCTCATAGCTGGCTACGGGCCTGATGGTAGATAATAGTATGGTATGGTATAGTATGGTAATGTGCTATTCTAAATTCAGCCAATCACTTTAACTTTCATTAGTTTCATTTCCTAAATGAATCAGTGTTTTGAATAACTCGGTTGAGTGAACAATTCCGTGACTCACTCACGGAATTGAGGAAGACAGTCACTTGTTTCTTTCCTGAATGAATCAGTGTTTTTAAATGAATCAGCTCAATTAATGATATTATGACTCACTAATAAATTGCTTCACTTGCTTCATTCCTGAATGACTCATTGTTTTTTGAACAAATTGGATGGGTGAATGATTCAATGACTCACACATTAAGAGAGCCACTTGTTTCATTCCTGAACGAATCAGTGATTTTGAATGAATCAGATTCTGTGACTCACTCATAAATTGAGTCACTTGTTTCTTTCATGAATGTTTCAGTGTTTTTCGAATTAATTGGTTGAGTGAATCATTTTGTGGCTCACTCATGAATCGTGTTTTGTTCTCAGAATAAATCAGCGTTTTTAAACAAATCATTTGAGCAAACGGTTCAGTGACTCACTCTTAAAATTGTCGCCACCTACTGGTGTGATGATGTAACCTGCTGAAAAAGTCCCCTTCACTAATGCACAGACTCACTATCTGTCAGAAATGGTGCAAAAACAGATAAGTGAAACAACTTTCTTTTTCTGCTGACATCACTGAGGCCACATAGGCTATTGGATAATGTAGTCAAACAGCTATTTAATTACCATTTTAGTAAACTTGCATTCAGTCTGCAAAGCCCACTTTTCACAATCCAATCAAATCCTGATATAGCAAATAAAGTTCTTACATATCCAATCTGGGAGAGATGGATGTATTTTAACATTGAAAAATGGCACACTTCACCTTTAAGCCTAAAACGGTTGTTCTGCTTGAACACACAACTAATTGGAGCATGTAGAGACACACACTGCCACACGTCCCTCACAGGTGGACACACATGAGGCATGTGGAAGGGGAGGGGCCGCGTGAACCCCGGACTGACAGCTTTACAGTCCGCAACTACCATCTGTCACAAACCCAAGACCCGACAAACAACACAGGGACTTTCTCAGTGGAAAAACAGAGCAGTGCCAAAAAAGTGTAGAAGGGAAAAAAAACTTGTTAGTACAACACTTGGGAAGACAGATGGCGAGAGAGCGAGATTTCATTCACTAGCTCGCGTCCTAAAGATTCGACCCTTCCTTTGTGCCACACATTTCATCACGGAATCATTTAGAACACCAAACTGAAAAGAAGAAAAGTAGTAAGAGACGAAGGACCAGCTGAGTGCTTTTTTTTTAGCAGGTAACGACTTACTATCCCGGTTCACTAGTTGACTTACAAAAGGGCTTTTCCAAGTCCTAAGTAAAATGGCTTTGGCCAGCTCTTAGAGGCTTTGTCTCAGACGGCATCCAAAAGATTAATCCAGGCATATCAGTCGCTCCTTGGCACTTCGTAACAGATAGCAGACAAAATAATGAGCCTAGGATTGAAGTCTGAGTTTGTATAAGCATTTGTCACTTTCTACTGAACTGGGCTCTGGGACAATTTGAACAATGGTGGCATATGTTAACTTTGAGCCAAGTTACGCTTTTTTCACATAGGGTACTTGCACTGTATAACAAACACTAAACAGACACTAAAAAATCAGCAACAGCCAAAGTTTTTCCTACAGGCTTATGCTTTCTTTCTCTAATTTCTTTAACAGTTTAGACCAACAAGTCATTTTAAAGGTAAGATAAGGTAGAAATACCTCCCTAGAAGTGAACTCAATACATTTTTTGGTGCTCTAATTGGTCCCAGTATTGTCAGTGGTTTTAGACTATACTGACACCTATTGGTCTGGATGAATGAAGTTTACTAACTGCTGCTGCTTTGCATTGAATCTGTTTATCTTCTTTTTCTTTTATTTATTATTTATTTTTCTCCTTATAATAGACATTCTTGGATTCAATCTCAACAAATTTTCACCTGTTCCTCATTCTAGCTGCATTGATTATTATTAGCAGTAGTAACTCAGCCAATTGCATTACACCGTTGATCATGTGATCTCAACATGGCAGTGCCCATAATGGGGAACCCACTCCATGTAGAATAAAACAGCTTTTTCTAGAATACCGATATGATTTCTGTTAGCTAATGTGACTGAACATCACTTAACGGTATTTCTAAGTATTCACAAGTATTCATCCTATTCATTCTTTTATGTGCAAAACCCCAATTTGCAAAAACTGCTGAGTGCACCTTTGAGGCAACAACTGCACATTTCACTTTGTACAGTGCACTACATACATTTTAATATATATAATACTACAGCAAAGGAATTGACAGAGATCTGAGTCCTAATCCTGGTTGTAGAATGTAAGCCCCTCCATTATAAGCCTACAAAATAACTTAATTGATTTTAAGGGTTTAATATCTTTCTTTCTCAGTTTCTCAAACACTAGGTGACCTGAATGACCTCAGCCATACGAATCTTTCCCAGTGTAAAAAAAAAAATAATAATAATAAATAAATACATACATGCATACATACATAAGCTGCCAACATGATGAATGGATGTTAATGTTCCATTTATTTATTTATTTTTATTTTTTTTTCCTCCTATGTTACCTCCATTTACTTGGTTAAAGGTAGACCACACTAAAATATTTAAAACATTATATCATTACATGGTTTTTGTTTCCATCTAACTTTTTTTTGCAATACTTCCTGTTATTTCTATTTCTATTTTATTGATTTTTGAGTTTAAACTTGATTTTGTTCATCAGTAATTACATTTAAAGAGATAGATACTGTGCATGAACTTAGCAGTGTTGTGACTTTGGCATCATAAAATTATAAGGTAGCAATTAAACTACAGTTTTCAATTTTAATGGGTTGAAATATTTTACAGTGCAGAAACAATCCACTTGAACTTATGATTATGAATTTAGAGGCTCTATATAACTACATAGCATATGCTCAGACAGACTCTGTTTAAACAATGTTTCATGCTCTCTTGTTCAGAATTGACTGGCAATACAATAGAGCAGACATAGCAGACAAAAAAATACATATATATATATATATTTGAATTGCCACGATATGAGTCATTATGAAAGAATGACTTGAAATTTTAGCCATGGATCACGTTTAGAGAAATAAATCAAAGTTTGAACCCAAGTTCAATAGAAATACGCTTGGTGTATTTAGCACTTTACGCATCTGTACAGCATTACATACACTGCACTCATTTATAAGCCCAATAATGAAGGATTTATTAAAAAAACAGATCAAGTAAACTAGAGATTCCTGCTTTACATACCTGTATTACTGAAGAGTGCGATCTGCGCAAGAAAGAGTGCGCATCTCGTCGCGAGCGCTTCCATTATTCTCTGAATGTGAAGAAATATTGCTGTTAAGAGTAAACAAGGTGAAGACAACCGAGAAGACAGAGGAACTCCTCTCCCGAAGAGCCCGAGGGTATCACATTGGTTGGGTAAAGGGAGGTGATACCCCCTTCAGCGGTCAGATCCACTCCGCTCTCCGCTGCATGGATCTGCGCGCGTCCGGATGAAGCGCATCGCTTCGCGCACCGAGAATTCGGCTGGAAGTGCGCGCGCCGCCCACAGACCACCACACACACAAAAAGTTTGGTAACACTTTCTGTGGAGACTGTATATATAATGCATTATTATAATGTACAATATATAAATAAACAGTCTTTACGGAAATAATTCTAAACACAGACTATAATGCATTATAACCATGTGGATGTTAAAAACGGTATTATTATTCTTATAAATTCTTACTGCATTATAATACACACTGTAATGCATTATATTATTATTTTATATTTTATATTTATTATATTATTATTTTATATATTATTATGTTTTACTTTATTTATTTATTTATTTATTATTTTATATATTGTATTTTCATAGATAATTGTAACCACAGTTTCATAACATAACATAATCATACCTTTAACATAAGATACCATAAAAACTGGCTGCTTCAACTGAATATCAATATAGCCTATATTATTTTTATACAACTCAATTAATAAGCTATTGAAGTTGAGTAACTTACATTTCAGGCAAAACTTGTCCAGTTAGTTCGTATATTTCTTCTCTATCGATGAAATTTGTTCCAAATGAATGTTCACTGGTCTGGAAGCTGTCAGTCTGGAGTGGAGCCAGAGACAAAGGTTTTCCCTACCCGATGAAAGCGTTCAGCTCCAGCTCCACTCCGGGTTTTCATTCCCACTCCTGGAGCGAGAGAAAAACACTCCGACTTTCAAAAAACTGCGCTCCCTGCTCCGCTTTCACTCCGCAGTCCTCACATCTGATTTTGAATGCAGTGGGAACAGACAAGTGGAGTAAGGTGACAGATATCTTAAAGGGATAGTTCACCCAAATATGAAAATTCTGTCAGTAATTACTCACCCTCATGTCTTTCCAAACCCGTAAGGCTTTTGTTCATCTTCGGAACACAAATTAAGATATTTCTGATGAAATCCGAGAGCTTTCTGACCCTGTATAGAAAGCAAGAGAAGTACCAAATTCAAGACCCAGAAAGGTATTAAGGACATCGATAAAATAGTTCTTGTGACATCAGTGGTTCAACCAGGGGCGTAAATTTCGTCTAACAGTAGGGGGGGACAATATACATAAAATTTCTCAAGAGCAGTTTTTGAAGGGGACACAAATAATACAACTAAAATTGTACTTGTAAGGATATGTATACACAGGAAAGCTACAACTATTAGTGTAGCAGGGAGACTAAGGCGTTATTTTAATGACAAATGTCGAGAGTGCATTATTGTAGCGCGAAAGCACATTAATATAATACACGAGCGTGAATCTCTTCCCTCGCAAGAGAAAATAATCACTTCATCCGATGTTTAAGTGAATAAAATTGACAGCCTTACTTACTGGAGTTCAACAACTATTGAGGCTTTGTTCTCTCTCACCGGACTTGTATGATATAAAAGAGGAAAGCATGGACCAAAGCACTGTGAGTCAAGGGAGGGGGAGAAGAAATTGTTGAATAAAGTTGTTATTTTTGTTTTGTTTGCGCACAAAAAATATTCTCGTAGCTTCATAAAGTTACGGTTGAACCACTGATGTCACATGGACTATTTTAACAATGTCCTTACTACTTTTCTGGGCAATGAACGTGTCAGTTGTGTTGCTGTCTATGCAGGGTCAGAAAGCTCTCGGAATTCATCAAAAATATCTTAATTTGTGTTCCGAAGATGAACGAAGGTCTTACGAGTTTGACATGAGGGTGAGTAATTACGAGAATAAGTACGAGAACGACATGAGGGTGAGTAATTAATAACAGAATTTTCATTTTTGGGTGAAGTAACCCTTTAAATGAAATATGACACTATTTTTAATTTAATGGCCAATATATCATTGAAATTTCCAATTTCCTATTATCTGTGAATTTGAAAATGGGGATATTTGTTTTTTTTTTGTTTTGTTTTGTTTTTTTTTTTTTTTATCATGGTACTGTGCATGTAGTATAATGATAAATTAGGCTATGGTATATGCTATCATACCAATCACGTTGCTTTAAATTATATTTTTTATTCACTATTATGAACTATAAAAACTGTTTAACAAGGATAATACCAATAAATTTTGCAGAAAGTTTTTTTTTTGTGAGGGGTAGGGTTAGGGTAAAGGGATAGAAAATACAGTTTGTAAAGTATTACATCTATGGCCATTGCCTGATTTTATGTCCCCATAAAACATGGAAACCCAACATGTGTTGTTGTTATTGTGTTGTATGTTTCATTTTTACTTTTAAATGATGAATTAGGAAATAACTTTTGTGAAATAACTGCATAAAGCAACAACCACAAAAGGTGTTCGCCAATATCCATGCCAATATCAGTGACCTCTTAACTTGAGGGAATGAATATTGGTTAAGTAAAAGAGTAGCTAATGCATCATCAGTGACCCTGAAAAAAAGATGTTATATGCATATGTGCACTCTTTTATGCATATTCACCCCCTGGGATCCACATATTCTTGTCTTTGTTGAAAACAATCCTCAAAGAAATACTCTTGCACAGCATTTAAGATACTTCCCAATGCAAGGAGATTACGGGAAGTGCGATTATCAGATTTCAAAAGCTCTGGTACATATTTGTTTTTGAGAAAGAGAGGTGTAACTGCTTGAATGAGATATATTATCTACTCCTTAGGGATCAGCATGTTCCTTGATTCATTTGTATGAACAGGGCTAGTTCAGAACTTTTGATTCAAAAGCAAAAAGCCGAAACTAGGCTAGATAGGGTGAGTAAAAAGTACAGAATGTTTGTAATGAGAATGATTATTATTTTCTGTTGTACAGTAAATGTTTATTACTCATCAAAAACTGTCATTTACCAATGATGATGGCTCAGTATTATATGGAAGACAGTTTCCACCACGGAAAATGCAATTCTAAGAAAAAAGTCTGAATTGTGAGATATAAACTCAAAATTACCAGAAAAAAGTCAGACTTGCAAGATGCAAACTCAAAGGATGAATTGTGAGAAAAAGTTAGAATTCTGAGTTTATATCTTGCAATTCTAATTGTGAAATTAGCAATTTTTTTGGGCTATTTAACATGCTATTTCCAGCATGTTCAACAAAGTTACCATGGCTTGCAACAGCAGGCCAAACACTCTTCAGAAGTAGGTTATCTCTGAAGACTGTTGAGAAAAATTGGCTCAATTTAATAAGAAGCAAAACACATTAGGCACAACCAGCTCAGACTGTTTAAACAGACACTGATCAAACAAACCAAGATCAGCATCACACAAAAAACAGCACAGAAAAATCAGATATGTAACTTTTTGATGCATCTTCGATGATTGCATAGTGTATGGAACAGGAAGTGCTTTTATTTTCAATATTGCATGTCTTTTGGTGACTTACATTCAATTAAAGGGGCATGTGGTTTACGGTTCAACTTGACGCAAAAAATTGGGTCCCAAAACTAGTAATATACTACCCATGTTACGCATGCTGAGACCATGCGAATACATTAACATAATTTACCAAGGATTATCTTTAATTTATGCAGGGTCTGTTCTTCAGTTGTAAAACTGCATGTTTCAAGGGGGCCCGCTAAAACTGCATTTACATCCATGGAGCAGCCATTGTTTTGGATATATGGGTGTATATTTATTTGTGTATATTTTATAAAACTTATAATCTCATCCAATAAAAATTACAAAAAATAAATAAATGAATAAGAAACAAACAAATAAATAAACATCCTGACGTCCTTAAAGGGATACTACACCCCAAAATGAAAATTTTGTCATTAATCACTTCCATGTCGTTCCAAACCTGTAAAAGCTTCATTCGTCTTCGGAACACAATTTAAGATATTTTGGATGAAAATCGGGAGGCTTGTGACTGTCCCATTGACTGCCAAGTAAATTACACTGTCAAGGCACAGAAAAGTATAAAAAACATCATCAAAATAGTCCATCTGCCATCAGTGGTTCAATCTGAATTTTATGAAGCGACGAGAATACTTTTTGTACGCAAAGAAAATAAAAATAACAACATTTATTCAACAATTCGTCTCCTCTCTGTCTCTCTGTGTCAGCGTAGAGCCATTTTGGAGAGCATCCGATTAACACAAAGTGCATTCGCTATTCTCTGTCATCAGTAACGCATATGCAAAATATGAGATATAGATTTGTTTTCACTGCTTTGCTATGCGGCGTAGAGCATAAAGCATCTTATTGGTGAAAAAAAAACATTTTTGAAAGGGTACTAGAAAAGTTCCTGCATTAGAAAAAGAATAAATAAATAAATAAATAGAGTTAAAATAAAAAATAATAATAATATATAAAATAGAATATTTTAAAATAAATATTAAAGAATGAAAAGACTTAACATCTTACATTTACAACTTTATCTCACAATTGCAAATTCATCTCACATTTGCGACTATATATCTCACAATTGCATCTTTATAGCTCACAAGTTTGACTTCATATCTCAAATTTGCGACTTTATATTTTACAATTGTGACTATATCTCACAACTGTGATTTTATCTGCAACTTTACATCTCATAATTGTGACTTTATATTTCACAATTGCAACTTAATATCTCACATTTGTGCCTTTATATCACATTTGCGACTTCATATCTCAAATTTGTGTTTATATTTCACAATTGCAAATTCATATTTCACAACTGCAACTTTATTTCTCACATTTACGACTTTGTGTCTCATATTTGTGACTTTATATCTCACAACTGCAACTTCATGGCTCACATTTTCGACTTTATATTTCACAATTGCAACTATATCCCACAATTACAATTTCATATCTCACAACTGCAACTATATATCATACAATTGCGACTTTATATCTCATAATTGTGACTTCATGGCTCACATTTGCAACTTTATATTTCACAATTGCAACTATATCCCACAATTGCAACTTCATATCTCACATTTGTGACTTTATATTTCACAACTGCAACTACATCTCACAATTGCAACTTCATATATCACATTTGTGACTTTATATTTCACAATTGTGACTATATCTCACAATTGCAACTTCATATATCACATTTGTGACTTTATATTTCACAACTGTGACTATATCTCACAATTGCAACTTCATATATTACATTTGCGACTTTATGTTTCACAATTGTGACTATATCTCACAACTGCAACTTTATATTTCACAATTGCGACTATATTTCACAGTTGCGACTATATCTCCCAATTGCGACTTCACATCTCACATTTGCGACTATATTTCACAATTGCAACTTTATCTCACATTTGTGACTCTATATCTCACATTTGCAACTATTTATAAAAAAGTAACTATACAGTTTCACAATGTTACTTTATATCTCACAATTGCAACTTTACATCTCACAATTGCAACTCGATATACCACATTTGCAACTTTATATATTACTTTTGCAACTTTATATATCACATTTGCAACTATATCTCAAATTTCTGACTTTTACAATATCTCAAATTTCTGAATTTTACAATATCTCACAATGAACTTTTTAAAGTTTTACTCTGAGGCAGATTTAGACTTTTGTATGTTACAAATACTTTTACTAAATGATTGTTGTAAATCAAAATCAAAAAATGACTGCAGTAACATCGTATTTTATTCGATTACTTTGTTTATCTTTGATTTTTCAACTGTAGGAAATAATAAAATGTGATCACATGTCATATTGCAGCCCTAGATAGTAGAGCTGCATCACAATATGTTTGATTAGACGTTTGAGAATCTATAGGAATTATAGGTCCTAATTTTAATAGAATAATCACTAAGAAAAAGCTAAATTTATAATTTACAGGGCATTCATCTCACATTAACCCCACTGGGTGCCCAGATCTTCAACAATACAGCTGGGAAAATCAACCCATGATACACTAAACCGCAAGCACCACAAATGATGTGTTGACCTGCCTCTTTTACTCTCATGGCGCCTACTAGAGTCAGTCCGCATGTTAATGGAGTAACTTGCGTAATGGCAAGTTCGATATGAAGGGCAACAGTGTTTTGTCACTTAGCCAAAGTGAGGTTGAATGCTGGGAAAGTTGCTGATTAGGAAGCTCTGTATAGGGGGTTGTACCAAGCTCTTCAAAGGCCACAATGCCTGATATGTTTTGGATGCAGCTGTTAAGCTTTCCACCACCACAGAGCGTGGTTTTCCCTCAAACCGCCATTGCTGTCTCCAACAATAATTTGGAAATTGCTTTGGTGCTAATCCAGTACCCATGCTTTTGAGAGTTTTTGATGCAGCATCAGCATTGGAAATCCCGGAGAGCCATTGTCAGGTTACAGACCCATGGTTACCATTCACACTTTATGAAGATTAACTGTCATTGTGTGGACCAGAATGCAACAAGGCCGGTGTGTAAAAGTGTGAGTCCCATTTCCCAAACTCATTTTCTCCAGGTCCAGAGTTGTGTCCACTGCAGCGTGGAGCTCTCTACATACCAGAGGCAGAACAAAACGCTCCTTCACAGCCTCGAACAGAGGCTTTAAATCAAAGTGCTTCCAAATGACATCAGGTTCCTGGAGCCCTGTGAGAGAGAGCAGTGAGTGCCTTTCATCTGAGCTTCAGTGGCGCAGCCAAACCCAGACTCACGTCTCAGCCTCCCGATGGGGGACAGACGACACTTACACACTCACACACAAACTTCGCATCTCAGCAACATGGGGACGAAAGAAAGGCAAAGCGAGATGCAGACACTTTGACTCCATGCCTACCTCGCTTTTATCTGTCTCTCTCTATCACTGCTGTCTTTATGTCGCTCGCTCCGTTTCTCTTTCTCGCTCTTTATTTTCACTGCTTTTACTGGTGTTCAGAACACATTACAATAGAGATACCGTAGATGTAACAATACAAATATATAATATCTAAATTTCTTAATCCATTTCATCATTTAAACCAGACATTTTCTGCTAAATCTGTGAGTATTTTAAACATTCAAATAGTGACAGAAAATAACAGATTTTGTGAAAAAAAAAAGCTTATTTTGCAAGGTCATTCACATTAAATTGAGTATTTGAATATAGTTTCCCACTCCTTCACAGATAAGTTAAATGATATGTTTTGAATATTTCTTTTTGTCATTAAAACAAAAACGGATATTTTTCAACTTAAAATCAACAAATGAAGTAATATTAATATACCTTTTTTGCAGATTTTTTTTTTTTTTTTCAAAATGCAGGGCATGTAATAAATTAATATTACATTTTAAAACCAATAATTGTTTTGGTATGTTTATCAATCAATCAAAATCAATCAATCAAATTTTATTTATATAGCACTTTTCAAAACAAAACAATGCAGTTAAAAGTGCTTTACAGGCAAGAAACAAAGTATTCACTAAAAATCTTCACTAAAATTGTCATAATAATTAAAAATAGACAACAATAAGTATGACATTTAGAAAGTTTATATTAACATTCTATTCATTTAAATAAAATAAGCCAGTTTTTTAAACCTTTTTCATATTGCATATAAAATAAAAGTTAAATAATCAGAAACCACAATAAGAGTAAAATCAACTTTTTTATTATTAGCCATCTTCTTTTCAAATCATTAGTCAATAAATCGTCAGTAAACACCACAGGTGATCACATGATCACAGAAATGTAAGTTTAAAATTACTGAGAGCTGAGAGCGTTAAAAACCTCCATCATCATTTCAAGTCATTTCAAGTTTATTTTCATTCAGATATAAACAGAAGTGGTGTTGTCCAAATGAGTGACTCGTTTCCTCTGTAATCAGTCTATTCAATTACACCAGTGTGATGGATTCAGGCCTGAGAGGCGGGATTTATCACAATGACAGGGTAATCAGCCAATCACTGTGCAATGAGTTACTCTCATATGAATAGGTGTCATTCTTGAATGTAGTGGTTGTTGGTTAATGTATGGTTAATTATTTTGTCTTTAGATTTTATGGACAAGAATCCTTACAATAAAACAGTGCATAAATCTGTCTGTTCAGTCACACTGAGTGGCTAAGTTTTCTTACAGCGGCACAGAACGGCAGTTTACTGAAGAGGAAATAGCACTAGCCATCTATAAAAAGCCTACAAAGGCATTTGAATGAGAAAACAAGCCTGCTGTGCAGCAATGAGAAAGTTTACATCTACAGCTCTTACAGATGTGACACCGTGAGCGTTTAAGTCCTTCAATTAAACACACTTAGCAGCTCAAATGAGATGTTGACTCTGTTCTTATATCACAACAGAGCCACCAGGCAGGCGAGGCGGTGAGCGGTATGACCCTGACAAACAGCAAACAAAGTATTCAAAGCGCTAATTGTTTTCCTCTCATATGTAAGCTGTCTTCAATTAAAGGAAAATGTGGCGAGTGGAGTAGACCTTAAAAAGAAAAGGAACTGAAGCGGTGCTCGAGGGTTTCCTAGCAACAGGAGAACGGTGAGGTAAAGGCCAGTTGTTGCGTTCCTTTTGATTCGGCACTGGAGGAAAGAAATCGGCAAATTGGGAGAGTTTCACATTTGGAACATTTCAACAATCCCAGCTAAAGTGCTTTGGAATATTCAGTCCATGTACAAAAAATTGGGAAAACTACGCAAAAGGCTGGAGAGTTCGCAACAAAGGACTTCAAAAGTACAACTCGAACGCAAATGTATGCATATCCAATACAATGAAACAGCATTTGTAATTATGCCCCAGCCTCCCCATCCCTAATTTCTTAATCTTCAAAGCTGCCCAGCAGTATTGTTTTGCCTGGGTATGGCTGTTTCCGACGCTATTCACCCCATTCAGCTCCCTGAGGCCGAGCAGAAGCATCTCCAGACAACAGCTCTGAGATCCCTCTTTCTCAGGGTGTCCAGCTGCACAATGGATTTCTTCAGCTAGAGCACAAAAGAGTCTTGCGCGAGAAAAAAAAAAGGTTCAAATTCAATGGCATTCCTCTTCACAATCAGTCCCGAGATATGCACTAACTAACTCACACTCACTCGCTTAAGGATGGGTGAAGTTTTATGGTAAGTGAGACCCTTAGTCTGAAACAAAAGCCATGAAAGTGAAATATGTTGTGGATGAGGGATGTTTCTAAACTAAACACAACTGCATTGTATGTAGCACTATTAAAAAAATCTCTCCATGTATATAAACAAACGTATTGGGACACCTGACCATTCCACCAACAAGGATTTTAATGACACTGCATTCTAAAAACATAGACATTACTATGGAGTTGGTCACCTCTTTGCAGCTATAACAGCTTCCACTCTTCTGGTTAGGCTTTCTCCAAGATTTTGGTGTGCTTTTGTGGGAATTTTTGCACATTCATCCAGTAGAGCATTTGTGAGGTCAGGCACTGATGTTAGACGAGAAAGCCTGGCTCACAATCTCCATTTCAGTTCATCCCAAAGGTGTTCAGTGGGGTTGAGGTCAGGTTTCTGTAGCTGAGTTTCCATTCAAAGTTGCAAATTTAACTTATGGGTAAAATTGGAATAATGCATAAAACGTTTGCGAATAAGCACTGTTTCCATCCAACGAGTTAAAGACAACAAAATCGTCACTTCCTGATAAACTGGCACTAAATATCACTAAGAAAAGTAGGAGAAGCCACTCAATATAATAATTTTCATATATAATAAATTACTTGCGCCTCAGAGTGAGCAGACGAAACACAATAAATGCAGTCATTACTTTCGGAGGTGGATACTGCTGTTTGGGAATGCAGTCGTGTAAGACAGTTCTAGGAGGCAATTATACAGAAATACTTTGATGACAGATTTTGCTTGGGCATTTCAGAATGAACAAAACGATATTTCAGATGCTGTGCAACAAAATAAGTCCGCTGGTTAGTCAGGTTATGCCGTCTCATCAATTTTTTGATGCACACGTAGGAATTTATTCTGTAAATGTGTTTTCATCTCCCATTATTCACATTAACTCTTTTTCGCACAAGTCAAAAACCACCTCAAGCGAGCGTAAAAACTTTTTTTTGTAAATTAAGGGATTTCTTTCCGAAATGTGGCATTTCCATCATTTGTTTCTGATGTGATACTTCAAAATGCGCATAAAAACAGGCTGATGGAAACATAGCTTGTGTGCGTCAGTCATGTTCTTCCACATCAAACTCATCCAATCATGTCTTTATGGACCTGTTCCCACAAAGTTGGAAGCATTGGGCAAAATGTCTTGGAATGCTTAAGCATTAAGATTTCCCTTCACTGGAAGTAAGGGGTCAAGTCCAACCCCTGAAGAACAGCCCCATAATATTATTATCCCTCCTCCACCAAACTTTACAGTTGGCACAATGCATTCAGGCAGGTAATGTTCTCCCATCAGAAGCACTTCACAGGATGAGTTTCCACTGCTCCAGAGTCCAGTAGCTGCGTGCTTTACACACTCCATCTGATGCTTGGCAATGTATTTGGTGATGTGAGGCTTGCTTGAAGCTGCTCGGCCATGGAAGTCAGCTATGGAATTTTCTTTTCAGCTTTTCAGCTATGGAATCAACAGAGCATTGGATGGAATATCTAGCAGGGATGAAATTTCACAAACTGACTTATTGCAAAGGTGGCATCCTATCACAGTGCCACGCTTGAATTGAACCTTCGCTGGGAGTTTGATTGAAAGGAGATCTGACCAATAATAATGCAGAATCTGCCATTTTGTCCGACAAACAAACCAGACTGTAGAGTAGATTGACGTCGGTGGACTTGAACTTGAAAAATGTTGTGTATTGACGCCTTTCTGCGGTTGAAACAAGATACCCTCTGATGTTCATTCATGATTATTTCGTGCTAGTAAGTATGAAAAGATGATCGGTTCACGTGCCGCTTGAACTGAGGCACTACAACGATCTGTCATGACACATTAAAGAGCCACAAAGCGGTATTTATGGTTTGAATTTCTTACAAAATGACAAAATCTGAAAGCTGAGACTTTGTTTCATACCAGAAGTAACCTGCTCTGTCTTGTCTGTTGGTGCGTTGTCAGTTTCCTCTTTGCTCTGCAATGTATTTTTCACTGCGTGAGAACATGATGTGTGGTGTGAGAGTGCCATAGCTTGTCGAACGTAGTAGCAGTAACTAAGAAGGGCGGGTCTTTGCGAAGAATCAATTCACAGAATGACCTATTTTGACCCATGTTTATGTTTATATATATATACTGGTGTGGAACTTTGGTCTGGTTTGTCTGAAATACAATCACAACATGGATGAAAGACATCTAAAGAAACCAAAATGGGATGTGATGTCACAAGATGCGACCCTAAAAAGGACAAAAATCTGAAGCAGTCCTGGTTCTTCTTTTCATAGGAGTCTTCTCGTCTATGTTGGCCATTACAGTTCAGCACAGGCATCAGAACCACTGTCTCAGGTTGTGACCATATCCTTATGCTTTTTGTTTTGTATCCTTAGGCTCAACCAGGACTAAATGTAAAATTTTCGTTTTTGGTCCAGACCAAAGGAACCAAAAAAAATAAACTGAAAACCAAGAAATGTGAAGTGTAAACACACTAAAAAATAACAAGCATTTGTTTGGGAATCGAACTACTGGCCATGTCTAAACCGGGCGGGAGCGACACGGTGTGATGCGACACGACAAAATACAGTAGAACCCATTATAATCAGTGATGCTGTCTACACTGGATGCAGCGCGGCACGACAAATATCAGAGAGGAAACTGATGCCTCGTTCTATTTATGACGTACTGACACAAAGGTCAAATTATTTGCAAAGGTCGATTGTCGCGTCGAGTGTAGCAGCCTCAAGCTGCTTTACTTTATTCCATTCCAGATATAACTCAGATTCCCCTTTTTTCCATAAGTATTATCATTTGCAAAGTGAAAACTGTAAGTATAATTTGTTGAAAAGTAGCACACTTAACAAGCCAGTTTGAGGAATCCTTCATGTTCATAACAAAGGCTCGTTATCATCAAGAACGATAACTATAAAGATCCACAGGAACGGATGATAACATCATAACAGTTATGTCGTCTGTCACTTTAAGTGCTTAAACGCTGTGTGGATGTGTGGATTCTGATCGGCTGTCAATGATTTTATCACTCATCAACTGGAAAAAAAAAAAACATTCTGAAAGTGATTTATTGATATAGGTGTGGAATCTTAACAGTTTAAAAGTTGGTGAAGTACATTGATTCAACATACAGATCTTGTTAAAAATGAACATTGTTTCAGTGTTGTTTCAATGTTGAAACCACAACTGGGATTATTTCAACCGCTGAAGGTCATTCATGTGCTGGCTGGGTTTTTTCATATAATAAGAATGATTATTAAAACTTTATAGCTATTGTTATAGCTATTGTCCTTGGTGTGAACAGCCACAAGTATGATGCTTACAGTTACTTTTGCAATTTGGAAGCTATTTCAGTATACCCATAAATCATTACCCAGTATGCACTGAGTGCTGGACATGTTAAATAGACAAGAACTGGCTTCCCCCACTCTTCTCCTCTTGCACCCAAGGCCTTCACCAAGAGAGTGCATTAGCTCCCCTATCACATCCTCTGTCTGGGCCCAGGGAGCTCTATTGTCACCCCATACAACAGCCCCTTTGGCACCCCGGCTGCTTAACACCCTAAGGCTCCTCAGTCTCAATGACCAGGCTTCCAGTAGGCAAAAAAAGGGCCTGGGCGTACATTACCTAGCAAACCGCCTAATCTTCTTGCCCTGTGCATTTGCACCAGCCATTCTGTGGCACGAATCAAAAGCCACCTCGCTAATTAGAGCCCTCCATCCTTTTAATGTTATTCCACCATAGAGAAGTGATCTCTGTCTCCATATGTATAGAAATAAAGGAAATAAAAATGTATGCAGTCTCAAGGATGCTTTGGAAAGCTGTTCTTTAGTTTAAGTCGCAGAGCCTATTTACAAGCAGAAAAGCACTTGAGAGCATGTGTGAAAACGAATGCAGGGAATTTACGCACGTCATTTAAAGCTGTGTTGTGTGACTTCTGCCATTGAGAACTTGCATTTGAAGTGATTCGAAATGGTTGGCCTGTAATCTAAGTCAGACTGAAAAAAGCAACTTCTTAGCATTTGACACTGGAGTGTTTTGTGAAGTAGTATTTTTTCTGCCAGTGGCAATATGCCATGACAATCACCATTTCATCACGTCAACATATTGTATACTTAATTCAGTCAGAATAATTGTTGTGAATCCTACATTCACATATAGTATTAGGACCCAGAGAGGCGAAATTTTATTCCAATTAACAATTTTAAAAATGACCAAAAATGACCCAAGAAACTACCTCAAACACTTTATTGCATTAAAAATGTATCTAGTGCTGAAGATAGCTTTTCTAAATATACACTACAAAAAAAAAAAAAAAAACTAAGATTTTCTTATTTTTGTCTTGTTTTCCAGTACAAATATCTAAATATTCTTAAATCAAGAAACTTGACTTGACTTGATTTACTTGAGAAGCAAAATGACTCAAGATATTAAATCTTGTTTTCTGAAAATGTATCAAAATTAAGTGACTTCATGCTTAAAACAAGAGAAAACATCTGCCAATATAGGGTAAGAAAAATAATCTTGTTTTAACTTTGAATTAAAAAGGAAATTCACTTAATTTTAATAAATTTTGAATAAATAAATTTTTTTAAATGTTCTTTAGAAAAGTCTTATAGGCTTAACAAGCATTTATTTAATCAAAAATAATGTAAATAAACAGCGATATTTAAAAGAATCTAAAACAACCATTTTCTATTTTAAGATTTTAAAATGTATTCCTGTGACGCAAAGCTGAATTTTCAGCATCATTACTTCAGTCTTCAGTGTCACGTGATCCTTCAGAAATCATTCTAATACTAATTTGCAACTCAAGAAATATTTCTTATTATCAATGTTAAAAACAGATTTTGCTTCTTTATAGGCATCTTAAAAATGTATTTAAATAAAGCTACTTTAAATAATAAGAAACTATAATAATAAAATAAAAGAGTAATTTTCTTTCTCCCAGACATATTCAACCAAACATTAAAGCTTGTATCAGTAAGAATGCATTAAATGAAATGTAAATATCAAAGTCTCTAATCATTTTTTTAATCCTACACAAGCTTTAAAGTACTGTATTTCCATTGTCTTGCCAATTTAAATAGTGCCCTCTAGAGGAATAATTTCTGTATTAGAAAATCCAGCTCAGAGAAGACGTTATTTCAATAAATAAATAAATAAATAAATAATATGTATTTATAAAAAAATAACGAAGCAATAATATATTACACACATTTATGACCATATAATTTGGTTGCGCATGTTTAAACAAACAGGAACGCACACCAATTTTAATTTAAAAAATAAATAAATAAATAATAATAACAATAATAATAATAATAATAATAATAATAATAATAATGTCTATAAACAAAAAGAAGTCCAAAAGTTGTTTCATTTTGTTTATATGTACAAGGTCAATCACAAAACTCGGTTTGGCTCCATGGCAACCAAACTGTGGCTTCATTCACAGATGCACGACACAGAGTCTGTATTCTCTCTGCTTACCGCTTTCCTTTCTCTTTTCAGCATAGCCCTGCTAGCCCTGAGCTCCATTCACGCCCAGTCAGTGCCACCAGTGTGCTCTTTTCTCCACTCAAATAATTGGTGAGCTCAGGCAGAAATATTCAAGTCCAGCACACCCCGTAGCCATCCAGAACAGAGTATGTGATGCTGTATGGCCACTGGCCAAAGACCACAGATACATTCAAAGACAATATCCACAGAAATTCACCTACAGTAATGACAAGATTTAAAAAACAGAAATTAAGACGATGATCGACCAATTAACCAATTTCATACTAAACTGAAGACAATAAATAAAATAATTATTTTATACAATATTTTATGCAATATTGGATTTTTATACAATACAATATACTTATTTATATAATTATTTTATATAAAATAGATATTTTAAATGTATTAAATTAAAATTTAAAAAAATTAAATAATTTTTTTTTCATTTTATGTTTTGATTAAACTGAACAAATTCAATGTCAAACAAGAGAAAATAATAATCCCCCACCCCTTTGATTATATCTAACAAATTCACCATAAAACTAAGGGAAATAGAAAAGGATAGATAGATAGATAGATAGATAGATAGATAGATAGATAGATAGATAGATAGATAGATAGATAGATAGATAGATAGATAGAGAGATAGATATGCATTATTTTCTCTGATTTAAAGTAACCAATTTAATAACAAACTGGATAATACAATGAATAAATAAGCAAGTAAATAAATAAATATTGTTATTATTTATTTATTTATGAAAATTACCCAAAATTCTTTTTGTTTTGTTTTTATTCAAACAAACAATTCAACATCAACCTGGAAAAAAAATAAGTAAATAGATAAACATTATTATTTTTGTTGTTTATTTATTTATTTTTCAAATTAACCATTTTTGTTTGTTTGTTTATTTTTTATTAAAATAACCAATTCAGCATCAACCTGGAAAAAAATAAGTAAATAGATAAATATTATTTATTATGTATTATATTATTTTCTGTTTTGAATAAATTAACCAAATTAACATCAAATAATTAAGTATAATGAATGAATGAATATTATATTATATTATATTATATTATATTATATTATATTATATTCTTTTTTAATTCAAATCATCCATTTCAACATAATGCTGGAGAAAAAAATAAGTAAATAAACCAATAAATATTTTTATTATGTATTATATTAATCGTTTTCTCTTGAAATTGACCAGTTCAACATCAAAATAGAGAAAATAAAATATTATTTATTATTTTTTTCAAGTTAACCAGTTCAACATCAAAATAGAGAAAATATTTTTTTTTCTTTATTATTAAGTTAACCAGTTCAACATCAGCATGCCAAAAATGAAAAAATCTAATATATAATAATAACGACTCATCCCTATCTTACCTCAAAAGACAGACATCGAGATGGGACTGGGATTTTGCATTTCACGTGCTGACTAATTTGGCACTGTCTCTTGGCCACCTTTCACAGTGGGGTGTTATATACTAGCGGCACCTTGTGTCCTGAAAAGTTTAATTATCTTTAATTTGCTAGCACCACGTTGATACATGCTTGTGAAAGGATTTGAGAGACATATCATTAGGTCCCTCAACTTCACACTATTTAAATAAATAAATAAGCATAAAAAATACAGGCCCGGCTCCACAAAGGTCCAGGGGCGACTGGTCCTAATATTAAAACCTGGAACCTCATAAAACACGTCTTTAAACCCTTATAAAACCTGAAGATAAAAGAACACATTTGATGATCATTTCAATGTATTCAAAAACTAATCCAGTTCAACTTGCTTTTCTCCACAAGCATGGCATGTTCTTCGCTTGTTCTCCGAAAACATTCATTATAAAAGTATGTCTCACATCTCTGAAACCACTTTCATCATCAGTGCTTCTGCACGCTGCCGCCACATCATCCATCTTAATGAGATTCGTCCGGAGACCGACAAAGTTCAATACATTAGTGAGGAGAAGCAGTGCGTAAACATTATCCAGAAACCTTAGTCAGGAGACACAGCATGAATTTTTGGTGCAGCTGTTAGCCATCCACAAGATTTCACAAGTTTGTGAGGAATTGCCAGTCTGGCTCTCTAGCAATGGAGATGAAGCTCCAGCATTGTCTGAATATCACTTCCACAGGAAGATCTCCAGAGGCAGCATGCCGCCCGTAGATGCTTTTGATACACACGATGGCCACCTCCCTCATGGGATCTGCACGTCTTCATATCCCGGTGGGACGGTCAGCAAGCCGCGCAAGGCACGTAAGAAGCTGCAGGTGATTGTTTGCGTACTCTTCGTGGAGCTTTTTGAGAGGTTCACCTTCTTTGGGATTGTTTGCAATATGATCCTTTTCTGCACCATCAAGCTGGGATACAGCAGTTACCAAGCAGCCATGGTGAACACATGCTTTGTGGGAGCCAGCGTACTTACACCGGTTCTTGTGGGATGGTTTGCTGAGACGTGTTTGGGAAGGACAACAGTTCTCTGTTTTTGTGTGCTACTTCATTTCTTCGGTTAGTGGTTGCCTTTGTAGTGAATCCTTGGTAGACTATAGTCTAATCTTTAGCATCTTGCTCAAAGCTGCTTGTTTTGTTCAGAATTTAGTTTAATGAAACATACTGTCACTCATTTGGAGGTGAACTAGAACAGCATAGAGAGCTAAGCATTGTCTTTGTATGTACAAATTTTCAATTTGAAGAGATTTGATGTTGAAGGACAATGTTCTAAACCAGGGATCCAGGGCCCACAAGGGGGCCTCACCAATGGTGAAATTACTTTATTGAATTATTAAATAAAACAATTTGCATTTTAAATTACACTACTGTTCAAAAGTTTGGGGTTGGTAAGATTTTTTTTAATATTTTTGAGAATGTATTTTATTAAAAACACAGTAACAACTGTATTGTGAAATATTATTACAATTTAAAATAACTGTTTTCTATTTGAATGTATTTTAAGCCATTACTTCAGTCTTCAGTGTCACATGATCCTTCAGAAATCATTCAAGTATCATTCAAAATGTACCTCTGGGAACTTTTTCACAAGATGCGAAATACGTACCAGTATGTACATATCACTGCAGTTTCCAACAGAAATGAACACTAGAGGCGGTAAACATCGAGCACTTGTAGGCTAATTGTTTTCGTACACAGTTATGATTACAGCTCCATATGTTTCGCTTTCTAGACATAACAACCTTGATTGGTAGCTCAGCCGGCACAGAATTGGACTTAGGATGCGGAATCCTTGGGTACGAATCCCGTCAAAAACATAACTCACGATGAAAGAGCTGAAAGATGAGAGATCAGAAAACAAGCTAAAATGGCATGCTTGCGATTTGTGTTTTTACATCACATTTGCTTTTGTTCATACTATCAGGAAGGTTTAGGTGTAGCACAGATGTTACGTTATTTTAAAACGTCACGGAGCATTAGACTTATAGCGCCACTCAACGGACATTTCAAATCAGAACTGCGGTGACGCCTACAAAACCAACGTCACATAAAACGTACCATATGTACGTTAATCTGTTCTGAAAAAAACCGAACACTCTTTTAGCACCACCCAGTGGACATTTCACATCGAATATGTCACGAAACGTACATGCCGGTATGTATTTTGTGTCTTGCGAAAAAGTTCCCACAGGTACGTTTTCATCATGAAATCAGGTTGTTTAACACGTTTATTATTATCAATGTTGAAAACAGTTGTGCTGCTTAGTATTTTTTGGAAAGCATGATACATTTTTTAGGATTCTTTGATAAACAAAGTACAAAAGAACAGCATTTATTTGAAACAGAAATATTTTGTAACATTGTAAATGTCTTTATTGTCACTTTTGATCAATTTAATGTGTCCATGCCAAATAAAAGGAAAAAAAAAAAAATCTTACTGACCCAAACTTTGAATGTATTTGAAATATATTTTAAAATAATCTAACTTATTTAAAATTCTTTTAAAAATCTATATATAAATTAAATGTATAATTCTTTTTTATTTTTATTAAAAAATAAAAATGTATTTTTCTATATATTGGTTTTATTAAAGATCAAACAGTTCCTAAAAGTTTTGTAATCACAGAATTAATCATAGTTAATTTAGAAACTCAGACATATTAAATTCGTTTGAAAATTAGCAGTTTTGTCATTAGTACTGGAGGAGATATCTTAGCATACATGTAATAATGTGTTGGACCTTGGAATCAAAAATTTAAAAACCACTGCTATATGACAAACCCAAACTTAGCTAATTTTTATGCTGTTCCAAACTGGTTTAGGCTAGTTTGGTCCTGGTCTACTAACAATTTTCTGGTCTTTTCAGCAGGGGATGTAAACTTGCAATTAAGTGTCCATAAAATCTAGATAACTGACTTCCTGTTGTTGGTCCATTTTTATAGGAACCGCCTTGCTTCCTGTGGTCGCATTCCCTTTTGAGGATTTCTATATAAACACACATAATATTGTGCATCGACTTGAGCCTCACGAGCAACACATACTATTCTACACGGGGCTTGTTGCTGTGGCTCTTGGCATTGGTGGTATCCGTGCCATCCTCTGCCCAATGGCAGCCTATCACCTTCAAGGCTGTGATCAACACCAGCTCCTGTCTTTCTTCAACTGGTAAGATGCTAAAATGCCAATATTACTTGATTTGAACACCCTTGCTCTACAAGTCAATACAGTATTTTGTTGCACTGGTAGAAAAGGTAGCCATCTTGTACTTATACTGACACCTAGTTGTGTGGATGCAAAAAGCAAACGTTTACATTGTAGAAATGTGCTATTCGCCATGATTCATTCATTTTGTGAGCAAAAGTGTCTAAAAACAGGTTTACTGAGATAAAGTGCCAGCATTTAGCTGATCATGTGATCTTAAAATGAGGCGACCAGCTCCATGCACAATAAAATAGCTTTTATTAGGATACTGTTATGACTGAAGTACTTAATAATAATTTTAAAAACAATTTTTAAAACAGTGCTTTGTATTTCTTGAGAAATTAAAAGGTTTTAAATGAGGAAGAAATTATTGAATGCACATTTAAGACACACTGTACAATAGGTTCAAATGCTGCAGCTATTTGCAATCCACAGGTTTTACTGGCTGGTCAACCTGAACTCAACAGTTGTTTTTTTGGGGATTGCCTACATTCAGCAGTCAGTTGCCAAAAACCTGTGTTTTCTCATCCCTTTCACCTCTGTTCTCCTTGCCCTCATTGCCATTCACATGGTGCGCAACAAGCTCACCTTCCGTCCAAGAAAAGGTAAGAATGCCATTCATTATACATATACACAGAACTACACATATTTCTTGTCCGATAATTTCACAGAGAAATTCTCTTTCTGATCCTTAACAACTTTGAATTTTCGTCTGTGGACTAACAGGCAGTTCCTTGCTAACTACGCTGGGAGTGTTCCTCAATTCTCTCAAAATGTGCTGCCTCCATTATCGCCATTTAAGCGGAGATGTTGCCAACTGGCTAGACCGTGCCAAGGAAAATAACGGGGGTTGTTACAGTGAAACCTGTGTGGAAAACGTCAAGATCCTAGTCAAACTTTTCCCTCTGTTTGGACTTCAGCTTTTATATCGAGCTTGCATTACTCAGGTGAGTATGGAGCAGCTTAATGCTTAGCTGAATCCATACTTTTGTTCAGCAATTAGATTCTGTAATATCTCTATTACAAATCTTTTAACAGATCCCATCGGGCTATTACCTGCAGACGATGCATTCCAACTTGAAGCTCAACGGCTTTCTCCTGCCAGTAGCAGTGATGAAGGTCATCAGTATACTGCCAGTGTTGATCTTAGCACCACTGCTGGAGCTTCTCAACACCTGCAACCAGTCTCCAAAGAAAATCCTGCCCTCACCAGCCACATTTATAAGTGAGCATCTTAATTACAATTAATGAACTTCTTGTTCAGCTTATGCTGCCTTCGTGTGCAATTGGAAATGTCCCACTTATGCTGGTTGAAAGTCTCTTCACATCCCGATAGCAATCACTAAGTTAAGTGGTCTAAATTTATTTATATGTATTTATACCATCTGTGGAAGGTGTAGGACCATAAAATGTTTGTCCAATTATATCTCTCGGTCCGAGGGCTACGATAGGCCAGAGATTGTCTTACTATTGGGAGATGAGAGAGTCTGTATCACTTACTGTTGGAGAAAGTGTAACGGTCAACTTGGATCACATGCGCCTTGACATTATAGCCTTGACATCAGTGACATTATAGCCAATGACATTATAGCCTTGACATCAGTTAGAGTTGTGCGACACTCAATCGCAATTTGCGGATACCATAGGAATGAATGAGAATTGCCGTAACCCAAATCCCACGTCGCAAAAAAATCTGTGACTTCTCTTATAAACAACTTTTTTTTTTTGGTGTAAACTCTAAAAATAGTTGAATCCAAAACTATTGTTTAGTGTAAAACATGTTGAAGATTAGCCAATAGGCTGTTGATGATTAAATGATAAGCCGTTTCCTCAAAAAATTTACATCCTTCTCTACTGACATCCATTCAAAAAAAAAAAAAAAAATGTCTGGTCTCCTTCCCTGCGCCGCAGCGTTAGCATTAGCCGTTATGCTTTTTTGGCTAAAGGTTGCAGGCTTGCCTTCTAGTGGCTTTGGGTAGGCTTCCTACCTGCCTGTCAACGTCTGTATTTGCAAACATGATACTTCATCAGCGCTGTCCATTACACTGTTGCAGACCGAGAGAGAACCGAAGGTGTTATTATTGTAATATTATGCGCTTTGTACTGTAATGTTTTCTCACTGGTGAATGAGACATGAGGTCTGACAGCAGTGCATTCAGTCCTCCACCAGCGCCGCCTCTTATCGTGTTGCTGATTAGCTTCTGGTCTGTCTGTGCATGTTCATGTGTTTTGGAGGTGGAGGAGGTGTGGCTTTGGACAGTGATTTGCAGGGAGGGTGGGATCTTATGCTTTCAAAGCTAGCTTGCCATTGCTAGCCTCTCCAAAATCACCTACACTACCTTTAAGTCATTTATGTGCATGTTGTTTAGTTGATTCAACAGTGCCTTGGAGCTTATACTGACACCTAAAGGCCTGGTTCTTTTGAAATGCTGTAATAACAGTATATATGTTAATTTTATATATATTTTATATATACATTTCCCTTCAGCTATGGGTCATGCCTGTGCAGCTCTCTCAGCACTACTGGCAGGGATCTCCGAAATCCACAGGAAGGATTATCCGCAAGTGGAGCAGACATTATCAGGAAAGGTCCTGCATGTGTCCTCTATGACCTGTTTCCAGCTTACGCCCCAGTACATTTTACTGGGAGTGGCGGAGGCCTTTGTGACACCAGCGTGTACGTATTCTCAATTCACTTTCTAAAATATGATTTCCATGATGCTAAAGTGCTCATTAAATAACATCAATCCAGTTGTTTTGTTTTGCTTAGATCTGCATCTCTCCTGTTCCTCTGCTCAGGCTCTCTCATATCCTTCTGTCTGACTCCCAGCAACCTTAGAGGTGTCTCCTTGCACTTCCTAACCCTCTCATACGGAGGGGGCTGCTTTCTAGGGGCTTTCCTCATTCACTTCCTTTATTTTGTGTCAGGAGGTAAACATACTTCACTCTTGAAAGTGTTGAACTTGTTATTGTGGTACAATAGAACATGTACTCAATATTGTGTTTAATGATTGCAGGAAGCTTTTATCCTAATAACCTCAGCAATGGCAACATGGAGAGTTTTTTCTTTACGCTGGCCACATTAATGGCTATAAACACACTGGTGTTTTGGAGAATATCACAAAGGTACGGTTCAAACTTTGAATATGACATGAAAATGAAAATTTTACAGATGTGTTTATAGATGAATCTTCATAATGCTTTTGGGCAGGTATGCAGATCTGAGTGTGGAGCTAAGTAGCGGGGTTGGACACAGTCACCTGTACGAGAAACTCCTGCAGTACAAGACCTGTCTACGCTTTTATGACACACTGGATCGTTCGGACACCTTGACATCCATGGAAACTGTCTTGTGAATTCATTGTACATACAAACCCTGTAATGCTGGCATTACACAAAAGACTTTGAACTGACTGATTTTCATTGCTTGGAACTAGAGCAATAGTTGTAAATAATGCAATTGAAATGTATTCAAAAAATAAAGTTATTTTATAATATATATAGTTACTATGTTTTAATGACTCCAAAAACATAGTAGCATGTGAAGTATGTGATAAGTATGTTTATAAATTGTCTTAAGAATGTTGCTGGTGTGATAAACGCTATAACTTGTTTCTGCAACGTTGTGAAAAAAACTTAGAAGGTAAAAAATCAACATCTAATCTTCCTACATCGTATAAAAACATAACGAACTTTTACGACACAAAAAAAAAAAAAAAAACGTTTTCACAACAGTTGTTTGCTGGGATAATACTTTTTTTTTTTTTTGTGAAGATTACTGTTGTTATATGAAAGCTTATTTTGTGACTTATTCTCTCGCAATTCAAGTTTCTCACAGTTACTTTTTCCTCAAAATTGCAAGGAAAAATGTCAGGATAATTGTGAGATAAAACTCAGAATTACGAGATATAAACTCACAATTTTGAGAAGAAAGTCAGAATTAACTCACATATCCAAAAAAAGACGTCTATGTGAGGCATAGGCATGACCTCCCAATTTAATTCTGTGGCAGAAATAAGCTTCCATAATTTTACATATTATAAATTGCAAAATATAAAGGCTAATATTACTTATTTATACTGAATGTAGCATTCAAACCCACATCATTTGCCTTCCTTCCTCATCATACACTCCAAAAAACGGGTTAATCTGAGCATTGTGTGTGAGAGAGTGAAAACACACCCCCGTCACACAGCTGGACCGTGGCAACCGCACGAGACCCGCCTTCATTGCTACGGACTCTCGTCTGCTCCTCTCAACATGGACCTGCCTGAACCCATATGGCAACGGCTTGGAGATTTCTCCAGAACCGTGTTTGTGGACCAAAGTGGAACACAGCCCTCTGCGGAGGAGCACGCTGATTTTCTAAACCAGAGTAAGTGTGTTTGAGTTGCCGAAATGGTGACTTTGTTGTGAGCTGCTAGCTGCTGGGCTAATTCATCTGGTTAACCGAGATTGTGTATCATGTAAGTTAGTGTAGCTTCTGTTAGTAAACATCACATTTTGCTTACCTGATTTGCAGATACAGTAATGATTTATAGCACTGTTAAATGGTGTTAGTTACCTTGCCTGTGTGCCCCAGACCTATTGAGCTGCCTACCTAAACAACGAATCAAGTCGTTGTTTTGAATCGGATCTTTTAATGAATCTATTGAACTTGTTCACAAAACAAATCCAATCTCAACGATTCGTTCAGGAATCTAGCTGTTCCCTCTTGAGCTTTCACAAGGCCCGTGCCAGTGAGCTGCTGGTGGGCCCCCCTTCCCCACCCCAAGGTGAAAGCGATGATTTGGGGCTTTGTTCTCAACGGTCGCCTCGATCCCCAGTCACCTTCTCTGATGACTGTTTCCATCCCCCTCCGTCCGTCGCGGACTTTGTTTCCTTCGGCCAGGAAGGCGAGAAGGACTCTATGTCTATTTCAGCCTTGGAGAAGGAGGACTGGGCTGAATCGGAGCGGGATCGCTCTGACAGCGAAGGACCCGCAGACCTCCAAGAGGAGCTCATAAGGGTCATGAATAAGGCCGTCCAGGAGTTGGAGCTCTCTTGGAATCCTCCAGAGGAGCCGGCCAAGAGCAAGCTAGATTCCTAGTACTTCAGGTCCAGCTGCTGCCAAGCGGACTCGAGAACGTCGGTGCCGTTCTTTCCTGATGTCCATGATCAGCTCGTCAAGACGTGGTCTGCGCCCCAGTCGCCACGCGTCCACTCAGTGACACAGGCTGTGTTCTCTCATGTGGACGGGGCGGAAGCCCACGGGTATGTGCGCATGCCCCCCGTCGAGGAGACTGTTACCGCGCATCTGTGCCCTGCGTCAGCCAAAACTCTGGGCTCGGATATCAGCCTGTCCTCCAAGCCATGCAGGATGACAGCCCATCTGGCCAGCAAGGCTTATTCCTCGGCTGGAGAGGGAGCCTCCGCCCTGCACGCTATGGCGGTGATTCAAGTATTCCAGGCCAAGCTCCTGCAGTCCCTTGAGGGCGGGGCCATCTCGCCGGACACGGTGAACGATTTGCACGCGGAGACAGACTTCGCGCTGATGGCGACAAAGCGCGCTGCCCAGGCGACTGGCCGAGCCATGGGGTTCATGGTAGTCCAGCAGCCTATGGCTTAACTTAGCTGACCTCAGGGACGCAGACCACAAGGTGCTTTTGAACGCACCGATCACTCCCTTCGGCCTCTTTGGCGATGCTGTGGAGTCAATCATCGAGAGGTTTTCAGAGGCTCAAATGCGCACCAAGGCCATGAGCCACGTCATGCCGAGGCGCTCGTTCCAGCCACCGTCCCGTTCCAGATCATCGTCGGCAACCCGCCCACCCCAGAGGAGGGAGGAAAGACCCGCAGCAGCTACCACAGCCCCTAGGCAGGAACCGGACGCGAGGAAGAAGGTGTGGCCAGGTCCAAGGAAAAGGCGCCAGGGACAGCGGAGGAGCCCTCAACGTGACGCCGGCCCGCCAGCAGCCTCCAAGCTGTCTTCCTGAGGGTGTCGTGAGGAGGGTGGAGTGTAGCGGAGGCCCAGCTCCCAAGCGACGCAGAATGTCGTACGATGTTCTGGAGTGCAGCATTCACAATGTTTGTTCTTACATGCTGTTCAATAAAAATGCATACATCCTCACAGAAAGAGCTCTTTCCTCCTCACTCAGTCAAAGCAATGCAGCTCGCCCCACCGCAGAGCAGTGCAGAGCCTACCACCCACACGGGTCATAGTCACGCATCACTCGGCGGTGCATTCGTCGACCAAGCTGCTAAAGCTGCTATGTCAGTTCCTGAACGCATGGGAAGTTATTCCGGGGATCTTGCACTGGCTACTCGGTGTGATAAAGCGTGGGTATACCCTTCAATTCAGACGCAGACCACCCCGTTTCAATGGCGTGGTGCAGTCTCTAACAGTGCCTCGAAACGCGCTGATTCTGAGACAAGAGGTATGCAATCTGCTTGAAAAAGGAGCGATAGAGAAAGTCCCTCTGAATGACCTGGAGAGCAGGTTTTACAGCCTTTCATGTTACCCAAAAGACACGTGGGACTCTGCCCGATTCTAGATCTCAGACCCATCAACAGAGCGCTTTGCAAGCGTCCGGTCAGGATGATAACGCTGAAACAGATCCTGGCGCAAATTTGCCCCGGGGACTGGTTTGCATCCGTGGATTTAAAGGACGCGTACTTTCACTTTCAGATAGCACCGCATCACAGACGCTTTCTGAGGTTTACTTTCGAGGGCACAGCGTACCAATTTCTGTTCTCCCGTTCGGGCTGGCTTTGGCCCCACGCACTTTCTCGAAGTGCATGGATGCAGCCCCTTCCCCCCTCAGAGCGGATGCGCGTTCTCAACTATCTGGACGATTGGCTGATTTTAGCTCAGTCCCGGGACACGCTAATCAGCCATATAGACACGCTGCTTCGTCGCTTGGAGTCCCTAGGGCTATGTGTCAACACACAGAAGAGCATTCTTGCCCCGAGTCAGTCTTTAACATATCTGGGAGTGCACTTCGACTCGGTGGAGATGCGAGCTCGCCTTTCTTGGGAGTGCTCGGCAGCCATTTTATCTTCCCTGCGCCATTTCAGACTAGGCAACTCTGTACTCTTGAAAGAATTTCAGAGGTTGTTGGGACTCATGGCATCTGCTTCAGCGGTATGTCATCTGGGCTTGCTGCACATGCGCCCGCTACAATTATGGCTGAAATCTCGAGTCCCTTGGACAGCATGGACTTCGGGCCGCCTGAGCATTGCGGTCTCCCACGGCTGCATCAAAGCTCTGAGGACATGGCACAACCCAGATCTCTTCAGCCGGGGTGGTTCCCCTGGGCTTGGTAACGTCGCGCGTTGTGGTCACGACGGACGCATCGCCTCGCGGCTGGGGAGCAGTGTGCGAGGGCATGCCAGCTTCGGGGCTGTGGTCAGAACCTCAGAGCCAGTGGCACATAAACCGCTTGGAGCTGGAAGCAGTGTTCTTAGCTCTAAAGGATTTTTGGCCGCAGCTGGAACAGCGGCATGTACTGATTTGCACCGACAACATGTTTGTGGTCTCGTACATAAATCACCAAGGAGGCATACACTCCAGGGCTCTGTACAAGCAAGCAGCGAATCTCCTGCTGTGGGCGGACCTTCACTTTCTCTCCATCAGAGCAGCGCACATCCCACGTCCGCGGGGCGGACATACTTTCGAGGAAGGGGATTCCTCAAGGAGAGTGGAGGTTGCACCCCGAGTCAGTTCGGATGATTTGGACCCGCTATGGGAGAGCAGAGGTGGATCTGTTCGCCACGAGCGAGAATGCGCACTGCCCGATGTTCTTCTCCCTGTCTCACTCCCCGCTGGAAGGGGACACTCTGAGATCGCACTGGCCAGCAGCCAGGAAGTATGCGTTTCCTCCGATCAAGATATTGCCACTGGTGATACTCATCACCCCGAACTGGCCCGAACCAGCCTTGGTTCCCGGACCTGACAGAGCTGCTGGTGGCACCGCCCTGGCTGATCCCCATCAGGAAGGATCTGCTATCTCAGGTGAGCGGCTCGGTGTGGCACCCGAACCCAGAGTTGTGGAGCCTTCATGTGTGGCTGCTTCGGGGATATCAGAGGAGCTGAGCACCCTGCATTCTCGTGTGCTCGACACGCTCTCGGAGGCTTGGGCACCCTCTACGAGGCGTTTGTATGCTCTGAAATGGGGAGTGTTTGTAAAATGGTGCCGTGATGTTCATATCGACCCGGCTACTTGCTCCGTTTCGGATGTTCTGCGTTTTCTACAGTACAGACTGGATAGTGGATCTCTACCATCAACACTGAAAGTCTATGTGGCAGCTATTGGCTCGTTTCGTTTCCTGCTGGGCGGGCAATCGATCGGTAGGCATCCGCTGGTAGTGAGTTTTCTTAAGGGAGCGAGGAGATTGCATCCCCCACGTCTGCCTTCAGTCCCGCCCTGGGACCTAGAGGTGGTGTTAAGAGTGCTTTCACAGCCACCACTCAAGCCTTTAGCATCCGCTGATTTGAAGGAGCTATCTCTCAAAACTGCATTTCTTCTTGCCCTCGCTTCGGCTCAAGTTTTTAATACTCTAATCAACATGGGCATGGATAAATATGGATGCTTTATGCAAATGTATTTTTATTATTATTGAAACTATATCAACATAGAGCATGAAGACTAGACAACTTAATCTCCACATTTTTATTTGTTATAAATGTACCTTAAATTAATACTTTTCAAGTTTTTAATACTTTAATCAACATGGGCATGGATAAATATGGATGCTTTATGCAAATGTATGTTTATTATTATTGAAACTATATCAACATAGAGCATGAAGACTAGACATGTTTCAAAGGTCATAGATATTTTTCAAAGATCTTGTTCATGTCTATAATACACATGAAAAAAGAAATACCAGGTTCCCATTACTTCTCTTTCTTTGCACTGAGCAGTTTACTTACAACAACTTGTTTACATTTTTGCACTACAGGGAAGCTCACTTCTTCTGAACATGCAAAATGTACATTTATTATTTATTATTAGATTTGTTTGCCTCTCTGTGCCCACATACTGTATTTTGATGCCGCTAAATTCTCAATAAAATTGTTTTCATTGATATATATTTACTGTTTCTCTTGTCAGACAACGGAATGAACATGAAATAGTGACTGAAACGCGACCCATTAAGACTACATAACCAGCTCTCCGTTCCAAGATGTTAATCTGCACAAAAATCCTGATAATCGAGCCGTCATCTGATGAAATCAAATACACATAAGATAATGACAATAGCTGTGCAGTGATTTCGCCTATACTTTCATGTAAAATTAGAGAAGCAACATAATATCTGTGTTTAACTGAAAGCGCTGCTCCTCTGCCGCACAGAGAGAGAGAGAGGTGTGTGCGTGCGCTGGGACAGCAAGACTTACTTGAAACTCTACACAACACATTTGAATCAGTAAATTCTTCCTGTGATCTGCAAGCACACCAAACATGATGGAAATGATGTAAAGACACAAAAGACACATAATGTTGGGCATTTGTTTCATGTGTCACCAAAGTGCATCCCTGTCCTGCTCAAATACAACAGATAAGAGATATTATGATTCTCCAAAAACAAAACCTTTATTCATACAAACTTATTTCAGTCAACACTCTATTACTACAAAGTAAGTGCAAAATGTTTTTTGAGATCTGACTTCTTAGCATTTAGTATGACTTTGCAGTATTTGCAAAAAGCTTTTGATGTATTTCCCATAATAGGCTGAAGCCAGATCTTGCAACCAGCAATTTCTAAAGTGCTTCTCATATTTTTTCTCCGCCATCTTGATACTTATAATGAAATGGTGCTGTGTGTCATCATATCTGAATGGCAGGCGTACTGATGTGTGTTCACTGCGCAGACTCATTGGCATGATTGAGAGCAAACGTGAGAGGTCACAGGCCTATGACAGGGTGTGGCCAAGTAAAAATAAAAAATCTCCAAAAAATCACTATTTTTACTTAAATATAGCTAAAATAGCTCCTTGTCGCAAAAAGTCAATAAAAGTTGCCGCAACAATGAGAAAGTAGCTAAATTTGGTGACAAAATCCCCAAATTGGCAACACTGAGTACCAGCGAGTCTCAGAAACTAAATAAGGTTTGGGCAAACCCTAAAGATTTGCCGCTAGGCGCTTTTTTGATGAAGGGGGGAGTCGCTAAAGGTGTCTGCAAAGTCACTAAGTTGGCAACACTGTGCATCTCCATTTCTCCAACTACGGGCTAGGCCACGGGTCAAACAGAAAATGCGCGCTGCGTTAATCGCGCGTTAATAAAATTAGTGCCGTTAAAATGAATTTGCGTTAACGCGTTAACTTTCACAGCCCTAGCCCAGCCCACAACACAACGGAAACAAGTCACAACACAATGAAATTAGCTCAATACAATGGAAACAAGTCACAACACAACGAAATTAGCAAAACACAATGGAAACAAGTCGCAACACCGCGAAATTAGCACAACACAACTAAATTAGTCCTATGCGTTGTGTTGTGGCAATTTTGTTGTGTTGTGCACTACTGGGCCACCGTACATAATGACATAGTACATCATAATTTTGACTTTTTGTCAATATCGACTTCATAATTATGACATTTCATATTTATGACTTCTTATGTCACAACTGTGATTTACCTAAACATGATTTTTTCGTATGTGGTAGAAATGGGCTTTCATAGCTTGCAACTATATTTTTAAAAGATGTTTCCTTCCTATTTATTGTGGACACTTATGTGTCATTGATCGAGTTACCACATAAGATAACTAAGCCACATCTTTATGTGTTCATGTTGAGAAAGCACTGTTTTGTCACCTAATATTGGCTCCTGTTCGCTGCCATCCTTCCCTCTTCAGCCAGGCAGCGTGTTCAGAGTAGAGCAGCGGGCACATTCCAGCACTATACAGACTGCAGGCCTTTATCAGGTTGATGATGGTGAAGCAGTAGGTGATGCCTGCCCTCATGTACCTCACCCGGAAGTAGAACCACTGAGTGTGCTTAGTAGTGTACAAGTCAGTGCGCAAAGTCAGCTCATAGTCATACTGACCACTAGAAAGCCAAGATCAGAGAGTGGTTTACATGAAATCAAGATATACAGGCTTTGAATCTTGTCAGAATGGACATAACCATTTGTTGGAATATTAATGAAGCTGTGTGACTCACACTTGCACTGCTTTTTGTAGGTTTCCACTCTCAAAACGGGACTCAAAAGCTAGCATAGGCTCCTCCTGATGTTTGGCACAGGACGTGGCACTTTTAATGGGTCCTCTGCTCCCACCCACATGAGAGTAGGTGAAGTAGGAGGTTTTTGTGGCTAAATGGTGTGGTGAACCAACAGGTGAGGATATAAAACCAAAGTTTGGAAGTAGCTATGGATTTTTACACAGAGGACAAATCTGCACTGTTTTTTTTTTTTTACCTGGGTCTATGCGGTACACAGTGTTTCCTCTCACATCTCCTACCGGCATGGGAGCCTGTTGGCTGATAGAACGGCTCCGGCTCTGAAGGGTCCCATTCTGTTTTTTCAGACATTCAAGTATTAATAATTCAAGATATAGAGGAAATGAAGGGTTTACAGAATTATTTACAAATTAAGATGTAGAAAAACAAGGTTAAAAATCTAGTTTCCAAAGGGTGAAACTTAATTTATAATTAATATTAATATTATTTTATATTAATATTATTTTCAGTTAAGTATTTAAATATATTTTGCAAGGTAAAATGTTTTTTTTTTTTTTTTTTTACAAATATCATGAATTTTTAATTCATAAGTATCATCAATTTTATGCAAGTCACACCACATGACACTTTACAGCCTGAAACCTTGTTGTGTCATAAAAATGTGAAATTATCTGATATTTTAAAAGACTTATTGACCTTGACACACTGTCATGAGGGTCTGCAGGGGTCATCTTAATGATATCTTTTTTTTTTCTTTTTTTTTGGTTGCACAACAATTTCGATTTGGCTGGGATTTTTTTTTTCCAAATATTTATAAACTGTCAATCTGTATCAATAATATATATTTTTAATGAAATCATGTTTTATTCAGAATAATTCTCATTTTTGACTATATATATATATATATATATATATATATATATATATATATTTATATATATATATATATATATATATATATATACACACACACCATATATATAAAAATGAAATTTAATTCACATTTTTTAAACAAAAAGGTTATCAAAGAGATCTATTCAAATCACTGTATAGATAAATTGCATTTTTATTGTATTTTATGAATAAATTCAAAGATTCTGGGTTCAAAGAAAGTGTTTCCACACTACTGATCTGGTATCTGACAATATTGTATTAGTGTTACACTATGTAATTACACTATGTAATAGTGTAAAACTTTTATTTTTTTAACAAGTAAACCACTGATACCTATATGCTGGATTTTGTCACGGATCACTTCACATTCTATGGGCCAGCGGACACCCTGGAATGAACAGGAGGTAGATGGGATTGTGAAGAGATCCAAAGGCTCCCTCAGGCATGGAATGGGCCGCTCACCATCAAAATCAAACACAAGCTGCCGGATTCTGAGCACTTTGTCTAAGCTGAAAGAATCTTGAAAAGGAATGAAACACAGACATTACAAAA
Source organism: Spinibarbus caldwelli (assembly GCA_039654775.1). Lineage (NCBI taxonomy): Eukaryota > Metazoa > Chordata > Actinopteri > Cypriniformes > Cyprinidae > Spinibarbus > Spinibarbus caldwelli. Next base: position 14,494,014 of record CM077265.1, on the reverse strand, counting down.
TCTAATGTATTACCCAACAGATATGCTGTAGTTGAAAGACATGTTAGAAGCATTTGTTACCAGCAGCGATTATCAGAATTACCCATGTAACCAAGACATGCAATTCATTGGTACATGCTCCTTAAAATAATTATGTGTTCTTAGTGTCTGAATCTTTTATAAAGGTCATGAATTTCAAATGGGAAGTGGCTGGTTAGACTCAAGTGTTACGTATTGTGTGACAACTTGAAAGAACTTGAGAGAAATGCAAAAATATCATTATTTAGGTGCCAATGGTAGTGATTTGTTGCAAGATTAAGTATTGCATCTTTAAATGGGATTAACTCTATTTAGGTCTCATTAACTACACTATTTTAGTTGACATATCATATCGTACTTCAAAACGGAAGCCCATATCCACCACATAAGGAAAAAAAATAATGCTTTGATGAATTATAATTATGACATAAAAAAGTCAGAATTAGGAAATAAGAATGGTATTACGAAATAAAAAGTTATAATTATGAGAAAAAACTCAAAATTAGGACATACTAAGTTATAATTTAGACATAAGTCTAAGTTATGACAAACTAAGTCCTAATTGTTAGATAAAGGTGAAATAATGACAAAAATGTGAGTCATAATTATGAGAATAAAAGTCAAAATTAACATACTAAATTAGACAAAATTATGACAATCAAGTCAAATTTTTATATCTTAATTATGACTTAATTTTGATTAATTTTAATTATTGAAAATGTATTTATTACTGATTTACTTTTTATTTCATAATGTCAGAATTTTTACTTTTAATATCATGATTATGATTTTTAAAAAGCATGATTTTTTTAATTGACATATCATAACATGCTTTATTATGGAAGCACATTTCTACCACATAAGAAAAAGACATGCTTTGGTAAACCATAATTATGGCATTTAAAAAGTCATTATGAAATAAAAAATTATAAATTGTGACATTATTAAGTAAAAAGTTTCATTTTGACATACTAAGTCTTAATTTAGACATAAAAAGTCTAAGTTATGACAAACTAAGTCAAAATTATTAGATAAACGTTAAGTAAAATAATGACAAAAATGAAAATAATTATAATAATGAGGAAAAAATTATGAGAAAAGATAAAATTATAACATATGTAGTAATTATGAGATAAAAAAGAGTTGAAATTAGGACATACTTTTATAATTATACAATAAAAGAATTATGAGATAAAAGATGACAAAAAAAATCATAATAACGAGGGAAAAAATTGAAACTGACCAAAAACTCATGATGAGAAAAAAAGTCATAATCATAAGATAAAAAGTTTAAAATATGACATACTAAAAACTAAAAATGTCATGATGGGAAAATGTAAAAATTCTGACATAAAAAGTCAAAATTATGAGACAAAAATTAAGACAATTAAGTTTATGCCTTAATTATTACTTCATTATTGTTTTTTAACGACGACTTATTTCCTAATGTCATAATTTCAACTTTTTATGTCATAACTATGATTTAACAAAGCATGGCTTTTTCTTATGTGGCAAAATGGGTTTCCATACTTCACATCACTGTATCAACAGACACAGATCCAAGAGTTTCACACGTTTACTTTGACATGGTTTGGGTTCCTCCTGCTCCTCTTCTACACTGGAGTCATTGCTCTCAGACGGTGAGCTGATCATGTCTGAAGCAGTGGAATCTTGGTTGCCCTCCCACTCTCTTTTGATGGGGACCCCTGAATGCACAGAGGAGACATTATCTATGTATATACAGAAACAAAATGTAAGAAAAATATGTAATGCTGTATTAAAGGACATAGAAAACCAGTCAAACGATGTAACCCTTTCAAAAGCTGACTCGAATAACCTACCTGAGAGGAATCCATAATGCTGAAGATGTAGCAAAATGAATCTCTTGTTTGGATCACCTGATTTCTTTTGTTCAACATGATAGGAGAACAAAAAGTGAGTTTAAGTGCAAGCAAAGTGGCAGAAGGTTAAGAGGCATTGAGTGTCAGTGAGTTGGCATGTTAACCAGCTGGGTAATATTAGACTGTAACCGTAGAGTGCAGAGCAGCAGGCAATTTTGTGCCATCACTCACCTGCATTCCCCAACCTCGAAGCGCATAATGGTTAGTGTTTTAAAATAAAATGGTCTTAGCAGAGAGCTAAACAGTTATACTTTTTAATGGAAATATCCTCGTTATTGTTGAGGGGCCCCTGACGCCATTTTTAATATATTTATCTTTTTTTCCTTGAAATTCGTTTTAATGTTTAACGGGGGAAAAGTAATATTTTGACTTAAAATGCTTATGGAGCAAAACGTCTATTTGCTGTTCAGTGTTATTTTATAGACATTAATATAAAGTAATAGCATTTACTCCACAATACTATTTCCGAATTTCCTTTTATTTTTATATTTCTCATTTTTATTTAGATAGATTTAATAATTGTTTGGTGTCAGTTTTATTTATTTTATTTTTTTTTATTAAATGACTATTTAGGTTTTTATTATTTTTCATTTCAGTATCAGCTTATTTTCAATTTAAGTTTTAGTAATTTAGCATTTAAACTATACATTAGAAATGTTGCCTTGGCAGCTAACTGAAATATTCACATACGAAGTATGTTAAATTTGAATTATACATTTTATTTAAATGTTTTAATAGCTTTGATAATAACAGCTAAATGAATGATTTTTACATCCAAAAAAAAAAAAAAGAAAAAAAGAGAGGTTCAAAAATGTTTGCTTGAACAAAATATTTGTAGAAAAAAAAATATTTACAATGTAGAAAAGGTTTGATGGCTCTACAGCCCCAGCTCAGGGAACATTCACTGTGAACATTGATTTTTTTTTAATTTATTTAAAAGAAAGACATTTAGTGAACAATGTTTGTTAATATTATAAAGAAGGGAAAAAAAAAAGAAGTTGGCACATGAGCTGACTTTTCATCACATCATCGGTGAGAAAAAAGATAGAGTTAGTTCACATATGATGCATACTATAAAGTGCAAAAGAGTGGAAAACATGGAAGTCTCAACTACAATTTTGGAAGCATGGCTGAAACTCTTAACAGTGCTAAGTTGGTCTGATCCAAGACTGATCTTTCTATATGTATAAAAGATAAACTGATATTGAAGCTTAGCTTATAAAACATTGTTAGCTGGATACACAGGTACAGCACTGTTTAATGTCACCCATGACAGCGCAGAACGCACTTTACAGCTGATGGTTCGCACCCTTGACGTTGTACAAAATGTTTTGTTTTTTCAGAGAAACTGAGAACAGCTCTGAGAAACTAAAGAAATGGAACAGTCCTTTAAGATTGATTTCATTACATTTTAATTTACAGATAAATCGTGCACAGGTTTCATGTTTGGAGTAATAAAAAAAGTAGAACAAAAAATTCTGTACATGTTTAACCTTGTTCCAGGTTCACTGCATCTTTAAAATAACTTCCGGACATTAGAGGCTGTTCTATCATTTTACAACAACCCACAACAAAGTATACCTTTAATCACAAGATGAATTTACATTGGAATTTAACAGCACGGAGTTGACCTAAAATAGGCTCCGACAGGCAATGTGCGCTTATATAAAAAAAAAAAAGAAACATTCGTTGCCCGACTAAGTCCACTGAAGCTTGGCAAGTGGGACAAAATACAAAAACACAGTTCAGTCCACCTCTTCCAGAGGCTCTTGTTTAGTGTTTTCAAGACTAATGTTATGAACTCTGCATCATCTTTCTTTTCTTTAACAGTCTTTCCCTCCAGTCTTCAGAAAGTGCTTCAAAGTTAGCACTGTTCCCAGCCTTCCCTCTGCAAATGGAGACAAAAATGACAAGTATGTGAACGATCTGTATTTTCTCCTCAAATGTACGTTGACAATCTTTATAATGGCTTCTTCCAACTTACGATGCAAGCTGTTGTTGTTTCCATTCCTCAATGCGTCTGTTGTTGAGCTGTTCTCTATCTTCATCACTAGAGCTCGACTTCTCCTCTTCATCTAGCTCTTTCTGAATGCTCTGCCACTTCTTTACTAGGGACGGCATCTTCGTCTTGCTCTTCTTTGTCTTTAAGAAACAAAATGACGGCATTTAAATTATTTTCTTTGTAAATTAATTCTAATAATCTAATAGTTTAAGAAAAAAAGAAAAACAAACAAAAACAAAAAAAAAAACTAAACCAATACAAACCCAAGAAGCAAAACAAAACACACCAAACAAAAAAGCTAAACAAACCCCCAAAGCAAAAAAACAAGATAAATAAAAGAAAAACAGCAAAACAAATCCAAAAGAAAAACAAACAAATTAAAGAAAAAAAAAAAAAAAAAAAAAAAAAAAAAAACGCACACACACAAACAGGCAAACAAACAAAAAAAAAAAAAAACTACAAGAACAAAAAAAAAAAAAAAAAAACTAGGGCTGTCAAAATGACTGAAAAGCTAAATTCGAATTTTATTTGAATTTAAAAGGCATAATTTCAGTTAGGGGGAAAAAAAGCTTTTGGCTTCTCTCCTGAGGCCACAAGAGGGCGCATCAAGCAAAATATTATGCACGTTTCTTCAAAGCGTAATAAAATAACACTATCATTGAAAAAAGTGCACAATGTTTAAAATAATGTTTATAAACCATATATAATTAATAAAGTTGCGTAAATAATTACAAAAAAAAAACAGCACCATGCATGCATGTATAGTTTAATACAAAGGACCAAAAACCAATCACAAAGAGTAGGCTACTTTCTTCATTTAAAAACTTGACATGCAGTGGGATGGGGAAAACCCACCATAAATTCTTGAGACATGTTTTTTAAAAGTTGAACTTACATTAATTTTATATGGCTTTCTAAACATGCGTCTCTCTTGTGCGAGACGCGAGTGCAACGGTGATAGATGTCCCTCTAGAAAATGCGATAAATATGCGTTCTGTGTGAACGGCTTGGTTTCAGTTTCGCTGTAAACAACATCATCTCCACACTGATGCTCTCGTTTTCCGCAGTATTTTGAATGAACAACGTAGTAGCGCCGCATCTAGTGGGTTCAACTGGATAAGCTAACAAAAGCATTAAAATGCAATGACTGCCACATCGGCGTTGCATCTCGTGTGCCACTGATAAGGCTGGCTGACACACACCTAAAATGTGGATTTATTTATTTATTTATTTTTTTTTCGATGAATATTCAAAATTCGAACATTTTTTTGACAGCCCTACACCAAACAAACAAAAAAACACCCACCTTCTCTTTCTTTTGTTTCTTTGTTTTGTCTGTGAGTGCTTTGCTCATCGGTTCCAAGGCACTGGGTGGTTGTGGAGCAGGAGGGGGTGGTTGGGGCGGCAGGGCTGGCATTGGTGGGACTATGCTCTCTGTAGGCAAAGGAGGTGCAACTGTAGCTGTCATCCCCCAGTAAGCATTTCCAACTAGAATTGGGGCTGTGAATGAATGAGAGGAACATGAGGAACAACATCTTGCCACAAGCCAGGATGCTAAAAGCAGATGTAAAAACAGTTTATTCTCACCAGCTGTGGCAATGGGTTGAGTGTAAAGAATGGGGCTGCTGCCGATGGTGACCGTTTTGGGCAGCGGGACTGAGCCTGGGGCCTTGCGTTTCTGGGCTTTAGCTGCAAGTCCTAAAGATGCCGCTGCCTCAGCCGCCTGAGAAAAAGACATCAAAACATATAGCTTTGTTCTGCGTTAACATAAGCTAAATGATCTTAACTCTCAAGACAAAAAAAAAAAGACCTTGAACTCTTCTGTTCCAGGAGCTGGAGGCTCTGACTCCTCATCCTCCATCTCCACTTCCTCAATCTCTCCGTCATCCTCGAGGGGTGGTGGAGGGGGTGGAGGAGGAGATTCAGGGGGTGGAGGAGGTGGCGGTGGTTGCTCTGTGGGTGGAGGGGGCGGATCCTCAGGAGGAAGTGGAGGCAATGGTGGCTGAGGCGGCTGGGGAACCATCCAATAAGACTGCACATCTCCTAACGAAGTTCCTATTGAGAAAATAAATAAAATAACATTTCATTACACGTCATGCATGCCATAATGGTAAAAGGTATGTTTCCCTTTTTAAAACAATCATGAATGTTTAATTCATAAATATGAAGGTTTTTGGAAGGAATTTGACATTTTACATCGTGAACAAATTTTACTAATTATTAATTTATTATTTCATATTTTATTTTCATCCTTTTAATGAGGCTTTTGGATTTATTATCATATCTGGACAGTTACCCCTACACCTTTAACTAGACCTGCATGATTTGGGAAAAAAATCTAATTGTGATTTAAAATGTAAAAAAACAAAAAAAAGTTTAAAATACAAAAACAAAAAAGCTCCAGGTTTGCGGTGTTTGTAGGCCTGAATAATTTGACCAACAAATATGTCAAAGTGACTATAATAATAATAATAATAATAAATTATTATTATTATTACTATTATGATGAGATACAAGCTATTACTAATGTTATTTTTCTCTGTAAAAATAGAGTATTGAAGAAATAGATACTGAAAATTAAGATCTGAGATACTAAAAACACCAGATCATGAGCTGTTTGCTTATAAATGAACACAGTGCTATACTTCACTAAAAAAAAACTTATAAAACTTATATAGTTTCACTATAAAACAGGCAGCACATTTCTTTAATTAAAATGTCACATCCCCATTCTTTACCCTGACATTCTTTATTTCAGGCCCCCAGAAAATACTCAAATATATTTTTAATTTATTTTTATTCAAGCAAAAACACATTCATCAAGGAAGAGGTGTATTCAAGTCATTGTATGCATTAATTTAATTTTTAATTTATATTTAAAAGATGTCTTTACCCACAACCTTTACCTGTTATAGCACCAGTGGTTTCTGCAGATGGTTGGCTAGTGTCTCCGAGGCCAGCAGTGGGCGGCAGGGGCGGCTTGGCTTCCTCGTTCTCCTCCACGACTGGAAACTCCCACTGGGAAGCGTTGGTCCTCTCGTTCACATAGAAGTACCGTCTGTGCTCTCTAGAGGTGGAGAAACAAACACACAGAAGCGTCTTAGCAACTGTTCCCTCAACTGATTTCAAGGTCATGAGACCCTTGGAGAGTCAAAGGAAAGTGGGGCTCTAGTTCCCTAATGAGGGAATGTTGAACTGGGCTTCACTGGGAGCCCAGAGGAGAAGCCAGATTGGAAGGGGTGCACTGATAAAGAACCCACCTTATTCTCTAAGAAAAAAAAACATGGCAAAATAATAGAGAAATTTCCAATCCTGAAAAGCTTAGACGTTATTACAAATCACTTCGTCTCAATTGTCATGGCAATACTCACACTGACAGAGAAAAAACCCCTCCGCTAGATGCCTTAAGGCAGGCATCTTCAACAGAGGGTAAGAGACAACATTTTTATTGAACAGTCATCAATAGTGTGCATGGAAAAGAAATCCAGTAAAACAATGAAATAGATTGGTCTGACCTTCAGGCTCCGAGGGCAAGGCATCGTCTTCCTTTACTGATGCTTGTGACACGCTGCTTCCACGTGGTCACTCTGTGTCACTCATTTCTCCCATCATTTTGGGGGCAGTCCTGTAAAGTTCAAAGCTCTCGCACGCGCAACCACCTTCCTAACCCTTTAGACTGATTTTGAGGGGAGGAGATGGGGCCCAAATCTTTGGTGGTCAGGCTGGCTCTTTAGAGGCGCTCCCTTATCAGGATTACCTTGTCTTTATCCGCGCTCGTAAACACTCCCCAGTAATACAACCAAGTGCAAATCAGTCGCGCGTTTGTCATAGCAGCAGAGGCAGTGTCAATCGTCACATGAGGAGGGGGACTTTTAGGGAGGGGGAGTGATAAGGATGTGAAAGGTAAGGAGCGCGTACCTGTCCCAGTGGCAGGACCAGCCTTTGGGAGTGGCGTTAAGTTCGTAATGTTTTATGTGCTCGGCGGCTTCCTGCAGCCTGCACCGGAGATAGTTTCCATTCAGAGCACCCTCTCGCCAGTCTGCGATCCGCGTCTAGAGGAAGGGAAATATTGGCAGCATAAATAAATATATATACATATATAAAAAATACATATATAAATGTAAAAAAAATTACTTAGTTTATATACAGTTTAAATGTTACTTGTTAATATATACACACAATACTATAACAAGTAATGTATTGCCTTGTATGTATTGTATATATTAACCTTGTTATTTGTTTTACTTAATTAGCATGAACCACTACACTTATGCTCTGTATGTCAGTGATTTCTTACCTCCGTTTGCAGCAACAGCAGTTGAAAGTTCGAGATGGCTTTCTTGTCAATTCCCAAAAACTCCATTTTGCTGGTGAGTGTGTTAGCAAGCTCTCCGATCTGAAACTAAAGGAGGCAAGACCAACAACTTTTAATGAAGTCTATCACATGACATTTCATATTACCAGTAACTGTAACTTGCAGCTCATTTCCTCTAAATATTTCTCAAAGTAGTGTAACTAAGAGGTATGGCTGAAGTTCTATAAATAGAATATGAAAAAATGCTACTCGCTGCTCATTTTATTTCCATAATTGTGACATTTTTTGCATTGAAATAGGATAGTCAATGGAAAAACATCTAAAACAAGATTTGATTTTAGGAAATAAATACTATTATTCAGCAAAGATGCATTCATTAAAATGATCAAAAGTGATAGGAAAGACATGTTATAATGTTACAAAATACTTCTATTTCAAATAAATATTGTTCTTTTGAACTTTCTATTTATCAAAGAATCCTGTAAGAAAAAAAAAAAAAAAAGAACCAGTTTCCACAAAAATATTAAGCAGCACAAATGTTTTCAACATTGATAAGAAATGTTTCTTGAGCACCAATTGATTTCTGAAGGATCGTGATATTGAAGTCTTATATTTGAAGTTGATTCTGATATTTTCCTGTTTTTTACTGTAACGCTGCTTTGAAACAATCTGTATTGTATAAAGTGCTATAGAAATAAATGCCATCACAGAAATAAATTACATTAAGGTACATTAAAATAGAACAATTATTAATTGTAATAACATTTCTCAATATTACACTTTTTACTGTATTTTTGATCAAATAAATGCAGCCTTTGTGAGCATGAGATCAGTACAAAAGCAATAAAAGCAAAAAATGTGTATTAAAGAAAAAACAGTCAATTTTGATTCCATTGACATCAATTCATTCCAATTACCTTGAGGTCCTCTTCTTCCTTCTGAAGAGCTTTGGATACAGGCTTCTCCTTTTCATCTTCCTCTCCTTGCTTCTCAGCCGTTTTGGAATGTGCTTGAAATATAATTCAATAAGTCATTCATTAATGACATAAAAAACCTAATTTGTGTCAAATTAATTACATTTCTAAGAACATCTATTACTCCTGCCAATCTTTACCATTGTCTGAGTGCTCTGGAGTGGCCCATTCTGCCTTGTCTGAGCCCCGGCTGCTCGAGTCAGGACTTGGCGCACGAAGGAAAGCCATCTTCCATTTGTTCTTCTTCAAAAGCAAATTACGAGGCCCATCCTGACTTGCTTCAGAACAGGGGCTCGAACCACCGGCACTGCCGTCACCTTCCTCCAAGGCACGAAGCTCAGCCTGCAGAAGAACAAACACTTACAATACCAGCATTTCACAAAAGAAACTGCACATAAGATTCATTCATTGACAATATTGGGCATGAAATCAGACTAAGATGATGATTGCATAATCAGAATATAGAAATAATAATATAGACTAATGAGTTATGTAGCAACTCACTTTTTTCCTCTCTAGTGCTAGTTCTAGTTCCATGGTGTCCTCTTCTGCCTCTTCCTCCCTGTCAGAAGATTCGGCGGAGTGGTTTCTGCTGCGCTGGTTACTCTGGCTGTCTGTGTCTCGGAGAGCCGGGGAGTCCAAAGATGGAGTGCCTTCGCCTTCTAGCTCCTGGGCCGCTTCTACGGTCTCATCCAAGGCCAGCACCTTCTTTCTCCACTTCTCCTCTGCCTCCTTCACCTCCTCTGGGATAAGAGGAGCAAGGAGAGTAGCTGCCACTCCTCGCCTCTCTTCTTCCTCGCTGGTCAAAGCCACAATACTCTCAATTACTTCCTGTGTGGACAGAGGATGCAGACTTATACTAATGACCAAACTTAATTGTTTTCCCATCTCATGCAATTGAGGGTGGTCAAAAAAAAATAAAAAATACTTGCCGCCTTTTTGGTTTCTCTCTTAGATGCAGGAGCTGCTGCAACAGACTGCTGTTCAGTGTAACTACTATGATGTGCCACACCATTGCCATTTACAGACGAACTGTGGAAAATAATATTGAAAGACAAATATATAAAATACATGATAAATAAATATACATCAATATATAATATTATAAATTCTAAAATATCAGAATGTTAATATCAATACAATTATAAATATAAAACTTCTATAAACAAAAAATTATTATAATAAATTGTTTTAAATTTAAATATTAAAATATACTTATTTTACATCATGAAATTTGCTCAAATAATAGCATAATAATATGTTTTAGTGTTACATATTTATTTTTCTATAAAATATATTTTGTTATACTTTAAACAATGACAATTTCCAACTAATAAAAATAATTAAAAATTGACTTCTTGTCAGTTTTGCTGACCTTATATTCACAACTCACCTGCCCGTGTAATGTAGACTCTGCATCTGGTCTGCCAGGTAATGCGGGAGCTCCCAGGCCACCTCATTGGTCTGAGTATTCCAGTAGTAATAACAGCCCGTATTTTCATCCCACACCTCCTGCCAATCACCCATCTCCAACCCAGCTACAACATTCCCAAACAGGAGAAGAAAAGTATTAACTTCCACATTCTTTCATTTAGTTTAAGATTTATTTATACAAAACAGAAGCAGTTAATTAGAAAGCTCACCTCCTGCGAGGGAGTGCTGTGTGTTGTATTGAAATTCTTGTGCGGGTCTGTTCTGAGCATGAGTCTGCTGGTCTGTTTTGGGTTCGGGGCGAGGAGGAGTTGGGGCTGGTGCACTCGGCTCTGTCCCAGATTCAGCTGTCTGGGTTGGTTGGGTCGTAATCGCATCAATTTCCTTTAGGGAAGACATATGAAAACCCATGTCAAAATTACAGACAGATATTTAGGATAAACTGTGCACAAATCGATATGTCTGGTCTTAAGCAGCCTTCACTTACCGCCATAAAATTGGCAAGTGTGCTATCAATGTCTGCGGACTGGTTATGCTTTGCCTTTGTGGCAGCTGGGGTGTTTTCAGCCGCATCTTCTTCTTCACTGTCTTCATAGGCTCCAAGCAGAGATAAACCCTCTACAGAGCAATAAAATTGAATCAAATGTAGTACAGATGACATTCTTTAAACTATGCAATGGCATATCTAAAAATTTGACATATATATATAAAACACAAACGTCATTCCGTGTAACAATAGCTTATACTACAAAAATCTTGAGGCATATTTAGAACAAGAATCATTAGATGACATTAAAATTTAAGGATCACAGTGCAGCCCGACAAATACCAATTCATTGTATTTACCAATATTTACCAATCTTTGCCAGAAATAAGTTTTTAATCATTTAAAATATTCTAAAATTTAGTATGATCACAGGTCAGAATAAGTATGTCAGTAGTCACAAGTTATTTGAAACATTAAAGCAGACATTTTACTTGCACTAAACATGCTTTCTATGTATATAAAAATGCAACGATAATTAATAATAATCCAAATATTAAGTATATATTTTGTCAACACTCATTTATTATAAAAGTTACTCATTACGTATATACAGTATATATTACGTAGTGATAACAATTTGGTATAACTTACGTGTGGCCTTCATAACTGGTGTCTTCATTACTAAATTAACTTCTCTCTGACCATCTGTGTTACCCTCAGATTCGTCTACAAAAGGAAAAAGACAGATTGTAACGTTTTCAAAACATTTATAACAAAGTTATCCTTGTTGTTCCGGTGCGGGTGAATTAGCATGTTTGGCTAACGCTTTGTCTGAAGCCCAGTGTAGCTGCGATGCTAACTAGAAATTGTGGCTTACAAATGACTTAAATAACAAGCACTTCTCTTTAAAATATCAAAATAAATAGTTAAGGATGATTTTATGTTCTTTACGTCGTAACCAGTTTGACAAGCTATATCAGCAGCACGCAGATTTTTTCGGTTAAGCTGTTCCGGTGGCTAACGCTAACTTGATAAACGGCGATTCAAAAGGTATGAACAGAGCCACACAGTTTATATCTGTTTATTAAAACAAGTTAATTTATAGCAAAAACGGAACAAATGTCATATTTGTATATGTGACAAATGACTAGCATGTTTACTAAATAAACTCGTTTTCCTTAAAATGGTTCGTCTTGCTGCATATGTTGTGTATCTGACGCGTTTAGCCGTCTCCTGGTGTCTTTCTGGCCCACCTTCGGATCCCGAGCCGCCCCCGTCCTCTCTGGCTGCTCCCCTCGCGCTGCGGTTCGGTCCCGGCGGTGAAAGCTGTAATATGGTTCTCCTGCCGGTGCCTGTGCGAGTCTTCTTGCCCATCGCGGCCGTTAATAATGGAGCTCCGCTCTCAATCACAGCCCTGCGCGTAACTGATCGGTCCCAGCTTTCCAAATGGCTGATTGACTTCTTGTCCTTCAAAATAAAAGTTCTTACGTAACGTCAACGTTCTGTCTTTCTTCAAACCAAACAAATATATTCATGTAAATATCGTAACAGTGGGATACAGTGAAAATGTGTTTAATCCACTGATCTATAATAGAGAACATTATATATAGATCAGTGATTTAATCCTAAACTCCTAAGATCTTCGCTTATATTTTATTGTTGTATAATTACGACTTATTTAAAGAAAAATAAGGACTTGAAATTTGTAGCTCTGGTGTGTAAAAAAATAGTATAAATTTTACAAAGTTATACAAATTGTTGTTGTTGCTGTTGTTGTTATACATCAGTGGTTTGATATTGACTTTTAAATTCTTTAAAATGATTCTATAGCTGTATACTATTATTTTCTTAATAATAATAACAATAATAATTTATAAAACTGGTCTTTGATCTTAATGTTTCCACAATTATTATTATTATTATTATTATTGTTGTTGTTGTTGTTGTTGTTGTTGTTGTTGTTGTTTGATTTGGTCTTTTATATTTTTTAAATATTGTTTTATTCTATTATTATTTTGTTTATAATAACAATTATTATTATTATTATTATTATTATTATTATTATTATTATTATAAATTGTCAGTCATCCTAAGTTTTAAAAAACATGTTCAAATTGTTGTTGCTGTTGTTGTTGTACATCAGTGGTTTGATATTGTCTTTTAAATTCTTTCAAATGATTCTATAGTTGTATACTATTATTTTCTTAATAATAATAACAATAATAATTTATAAAACTTGTCTTTGATCTTAATTTTTCAACAATATTATTATTATTGTTGTTGTTGTTGTTGTTGTTGTTTGATTTGATCTTTTATATTTTTAAATATTGTTTTATTTTATTATTATTTTGTTTATAATAACAATTATTATTATTATTATTATTATTATTATTTATTAATAAATATATTATTAGTATAGTTTGTGGGATATATTGAAATTATTTTCACTTATGTACATTAAGTATTAATTGTTTTATGTTGCACCTACTATTAAGTACATATCACGTATTTGCGAGGTTTATACTGTATATCATATTTTTAATTCACAAGCGTGAATACCAAAATATTACCACCTCCCACACTTGATTTTGGGACTGCGGTACTGATTCTATTTTGTAAATATTGCTAGCAAATTTGACATCATTTTAAGCAAATTTTGATTGCTTACAGTTATTTGTTATTCTTTGCTTTCTTGTTCACACATTTTGAACCTGTGAATCCAGTGAACAGTGTCCTGCATGACTTCGTATTACAAAGCAGGAGCACTAAAGTATGATTAAAACCTATTAAGAGTCTTACATCAAAATGGAGACCCAAAACTGTTACAGGAAACCTGCATTATTTATGAACAGGGGCACATTGTTAGAATTCCACCATTTATCACCGACACGGCCAACCTCACTGAACAGATTCACTGAACAGACATGAAAAAAACTTACTGAATTAACAAATCCCTGACTGAGATCTGAAAATACTTTCTACAGAAAAATTTAGTTGCCATTTCAGAAAAAAAAAAAAAAATGGCGTTCCTAAAATGTGTTTTTTTCAGAAGTGATCTTGCCAATACTAAAAATAATTGAAATGGAGTACCATAGATATCATCACAATAGAAAGAAAGGAAGAAAGAAAGAAAGAAAGAAAGAAAGAAAGAAAGAAAGAAAGAAAGAAAGAAAGAAAGAAAGAAATTTGGCTTACTTCATATCAATAAAATTGATTCCCTTTAATTACATAAGCATCTGTGTTACAAATATGCAAAAAATGTGGAAATTACTATAAATATTTCATATTTTAATTCTTAAATATAAATATTTTAATTCTAATATCTAACATGCTCTAATTGTTTATTATGACTATCATTAATTATATTATTACAATATTTAAATTAAAATCATTTTTATTCTACTTCAAAAATGTACTATAAAACAATATACTATATAGATTATAAAAATATAAAATATACTACATTTGTAGAGCAATGACCTCAGTATTTCACCAGCCTTCTTCTGCAGTTTCAAAACCTCATCAGTATCATCGTGCTCTTTGTAAAGCTGCTTGATCTATGGTTCCTCACTGATCTTCTTCACTCACTCTCTTCCAGTGATCCCTGAGCCTTCACCCCTGCTTTGGCAACATTTCCATCACCTTCATCTTCCTCATCATCAGAGCTGTCAGCCCAGCGGCCTACCCTTCTCACACCCTCGGCCACCACTGGCGCATTAACGCAAGGATTGTGGTCATAGATGACGAGCTTTAAGCCTCTCAAGTAGGCGAGCGAAGGAAACTGGCGAATGCGATTGCGGTCCACATCGATCACCTCCAAGTAATGCATCTTCAGCAGCACAGGAGGGAAATCATTTAGCAAGTTCCCCGCTAGCCAGATGCTGCGAAGCTCCTCCAGTCGCTCGAGCTCAGTCGGTAAGCTACGCAGCTGATTGTAGCCCAAATGCAGGGTCTTAATATTGGGAAGCTCACATATTACTCGAGGAAACTTGGTGAAGCAGTTGGTCTCCAGCCACAAGGTTTTAAGCTCAGTGAGTTGCTGCAGTTCTTTCGGCAGCCTGTACAGTCGGTTATTACCGAGGTAGAGGATGTTTAGTTGAACGAGGCTGCAGATGACCAGAGGAAGCTCTTCGAAACAGTTGAAGTCCAAGGCTAGAAGCTGGAGCTTCTGGAGGTTTTGCAGTTCTGGTGGCAGGTTGCTCAGGTGGTTGTCGCTCAGGTAGAGTTTGACTAGTTCATCAAAAGCTGAAGCTCTGATGGGAAGGCGACGTAACTGCCGGCTACTCAGGTCTAGAGTACGATCAAGGGGCATCTCCTTCAAGTCGCCTACTAAGAAACGCTGACATCTCTCGGAGGGCACAAAGGCAACAGCACCTCGTATGACATTTCCCATCTTCTCGGTCCACATTCATGGTATCTTCAGAAACAAAATAAGGGTACAATCTTAAAAACAAAGGCTCCAACAGGAGGGTTTCATTATAAAAACATTTTTGGTTCTCCAAAGAACCTTTCAGTGACCAGTTCTTAATAGAACCTTTTTTTCTTAGTGTGAAAAGCATAAAAATCTAAAGAACTTTTTTCTTCTATAAAGAGCCTTTTGTGGAATGATAAGATTCCATGGATGTTGAAGGTTCTTCATGGAGCCATATATGCCAATTAATAACCCTTATTTTTAACAGTGTAGAACAGTTTTATGAATGGCACAATGAAAATACGATAAAACTTGAATGTTCCTTACCAGGTTGCAGAAAATGTAGATCTTCATTTACCATCAAGCTTTTTTGTCACAAGGTATGAGACGATGGGCGGCAGTGTGGTGTTTCATGCTCCTGTGTTCTGCTGACACCTCTGCCCTGCCAGTCGCAGAGAGCACCAGAGATGACATCCCACACGCTCCTCCCCATTCCGGCTAAATGATTTCTTCCAGCGCTGGAAGGTGGAGCTGACCAGGAGCTGTGATAAGCCTAAAGTTGTCGTGTGATTAAGGAATTTGAGGGTCATCTGAGACCTTCTATTTAAGCACTTATCTCAGTCAGGACCCTCCACATAACAGAGACCACTTGAGTGCACCACCCCAAAGATAAGACTTGCCCAGTTAAGGACAACCAACAGAGGCTCTCTATATCACATGGCATACCACACTATTTGTTTATTCTACAGAATTGACTTTTAATGAGGCTTTTTTTTTTCTTCATTACGATATCAGGACAGTTTTATGATGGTGACATTTTTGACTTTATGCCAAAACAAATACAATTTATAAATAAATTAAAAATATATGATAAATAAATTTAGAATAAATAAAACAAAAAATAAATAAACATTTTAAAAAATGATTAAATTAAAAACATGCTCATTATAAAAGAGGTGTATCCAAGGTATTGTATGTATGAAATCCTTTCGAATGCATTTTTCAATAAATTAAAAGATACAGACAAAATTAAAGCTGCAAGCGGCGTTGAAAGGCCCCTCGCACCTGGGCTTACCGCCATCCGGTTACTTTAGGAAGCCAACGAACGGTGAGCAATATGCATTTAAAGTGGTTAATATAGGAGGAATATGTCAAAGTCATTCATATGTGCCAAACTTCCCGCTGTCAGCTGGTGGCATTATGACTATAACTGAATATTGTCATGTACATGTCTTCAGGCCAGCACTTTTATCAAACATATGAAGTTTGATGCAGATTAAACATGGTATGTTTGAGTTAGTGTAAGGCATGGAATATCCTTTAGTCAACAGGTGGCTCTATGGGTATAACTGAATATTGGCCTTTAGATATCTTCAGGCCAAGACTCTTACCAAACAATGTGAAGTCTAGTGCAACATTGCATGTTTGAGTTAGTGTAAAACAAGTCATTTCCTGTTGTGGCGCTATTATTATAACAGAATATTGGCCTTCAGATGTGGACTCTTATCGAGCATGTGAAGTTTGAGACATTGTATGGCTGAGTTACAACAACTTCTTTTTCCATGGCGTAACATCAAACTTTGTCAGGCCACCACAGACACACCCTTTAACGAAAACTCAGGATCTTCGCAGTTAAACATGACAAAGGCCTTTAGAGTAGACTGACCAAATATAATGTTGATGTCATTAAATCTCTCGGAGGAGTTTGTTACAGCGTAAAACATGTCACTTCCTGTTGCCAGCAGGTGGCGCTATAACTATAACTGAATATGGGCATGGGCATGTGTTCAGGACAGGACTCTTATCAAACGTGAAGTTTTTGGCAGATTGGATATTGTCTGCCTGAATTGTAACAACTTCCTATTTCATGGCGAAAAATCGAAGTTTGTCAGGCCGCCACGGACACACCCTTCAACGAAAACTCAAGATCTTCACAATTTAACGTCTCAAAGAGCTTTACATTAGACTGACCAAATTTGGTGTTGTTCTGTTTAAATCTCTAGGAGGAGTTCATTTAAATACAACTCCTGAAAATGGCAAAAACAGCACAAAACTTGCCGAGAAAATTAAAAACAACAGACTTCCTGTTGGGTTTCGGACTTCATACCAGGAGACTTTTTTGTAGGTATTGGTGTGCTACTGATTTTTGTACATGTATGTGAAACATAGCTCGAGGGGCACTTCGTTGAAATTTTATAGGTGGTGCTATTGAGCCATTTTGCCACACCCACTTCTGAAACCTATATCAGATGTAAATTTTCACCACTTCTGGGGTGTATGGAAAGTTTCATGAGTTTTCAAAAATGTTTAGGCCCTCAAAAATGTGATTCATTTTGGAGAAGAAGAAGAAGCAGAAGAAACTGAGTAATTCAAATAGGGTCCTCGCACCATCGGTGTTCAGGCCCTAATAAAAAAGAGCTTTACGTTATTGACCCTAGTACTATTGCTTCATTTGTTAGATTTTAATAGATTCACCATTGAGATCAGATCAGATTTGTCCAAAATTGTTTTATGAGCATTTTCTACACTTCTCCCTATCAAAAATTAATGCTGTTCCTTAATCCAAAAATAGTAAATCACTTCTATGAGTAAATGCAACACTGGATGATATTGCACTCCCAGTCATCCTTCTCATAACTCAAGGCTTAGATATTTAGCGGCCTATCAAAGGTCTCCAGTGATTTAGACTATGATTGAGAGCCCTCAAGTGCTGTCTGAAAAGCCTGAGTACCACTTCACAGTGGAGGGAACAGACAGAAAGTGAGAAATGGGATTAAGTCAGTTAAACGATCACGACTAAATGTGATTTAAAATGTAAACTTTCAACCTCTGAGGACTATTTAACCACTTCTTTTAGGCTGTTCTAAGTGGTCGAGGGGAATGTATTTAAATGTACATAAAAAAAAAAAAAAAAAATTATATATACATCAACAAAATTGTGCAGCCATAAATAGACATTTTGTAATCATTCTTGCACCCATTTAAGTATTCTTGCACTAATATAAGATTTTTTTTCACCTGCACTTAGCTGCAGATGTGAAATGTACAATGTAAGAGTTTTAGACCTACAGGTTTTGCTTGCCTCATGATTTAACAGTGAGCTTTGCATTCTCAGCAAAACAAACTTGATCATCATGAAATAAAGTTTAGATGACGAAAGGGATCACATTTACATCCAAATGATAATTAATCTACACAGAACCGAACCAAAACTTCAAACTGTAGCTATGAACACCTTCAATCTTCTGGATTCAGGCAGATTTACTGAATGGGATGTATTTGTGAGCCTTTTACTGTGTGTGAAACTGACAGATGTCTTTTTGGAAACAATACAAGACATAATCTAGAGATACAGTTCACTCTAGATTTGTATGTTGTTACATAAAAGCATATTTTACAAAAGACTATGAAATAAAAATAGGATTATAATGCATTTTGACTATATTTTCCACAGCTAAAGAAAGATCAGAACTGAACTGAAGTAACCTATCTACATTACATAGCAAGCTAGTGGCTGTGGATTCATGAGTAAAACAAGGTCTTAGGTTAATATTATTTAAAGAAACACCTTTAATGTGATGCTAGATCACCCCAACTGGCATTATTTCATGATAATCACCGGCTAAATATACATTATTGGTTAATTTTTCAAGCTGCGGTCTAGTGTGACATGAAACAGGCCTTATAGACTCATCAACAACTCTTTTGCAACTCAATTTTAAAAACGCTTTGTGTCAGACAGTTCAAATTATGAATGTTTAATCAATGCGTTACCCGCAGATGTAAAATATACATTATAAATATTCTGTATTGTTAAATGGCACATTACAAAATATTATATAATTGCAAAACATGAGTTAATGAAACTGTGCCAGTGTTGTTTCAGGTATAAAAACAGACTACAGTCTAACTGTTTCATCACATTGTAACATAACAAAAATCTCACAAGTGTCCTGTAGAGTGTCTAATATCCAGCAGACAGTGTCCAGCACAATTTTCAGTCTAGTATGAAATAAACTGAAGGTCAAGGGGTCAGAGGGTAAAGGCTATTCCCCAGCATTCTCGCCTGTAGGATACACAGCCATCTTGGATCTGCGAGGAGAGGGTAGATTAATGCGGTTAGTCAATTCCTTTTTCACCAAAAATACATTGCACAACAGGGTTTGCATCGCATATACAGGGCCAAATGAGCATTTGCAGCTTTATGCGTATATCCAAGCAGATATTTAGAAGCTGAATGAATGCATTGACACGTTTGCACGGCTTTACTGGTTTCTGTTTTTGTTCGAGGCCGGAGTTAGCCGACTAGCGCTGAGCGCTAACAAAAACAGACAGCCGAAACACAGGCCTAAACCATTTAAACAGGTAGATACATGTATTATGCATGTCTAGACCTCTGTTATAAAACTAAGACACCACTACTAATATAGATTAAATGGTTCAAGGTGTTTCGGTTTCCATTAAAATGGTTTCTTATGCCGAAAATGTCTTATTTGTAGTTAGCAGCTAAACAGCTAACGAGAAAGCTAACTAGCTTATGTAAATGGA
Organism: Spinibarbus caldwelli; assembly: GCA_039654775.1. Lineage (NCBI taxonomy): Eukaryota > Metazoa > Chordata > Actinopteri > Cypriniformes > Cyprinidae > Spinibarbus > Spinibarbus caldwelli. The sequence continues at coordinate 14,473,927 of CM077265.1, read as the reverse complement.
AACATTTCGCGACATGCCATTATTTATTTGATTTATTTCTCTCTGCTGTTGTGTTCGTAACATCATAACACGTAGGAATCAGTTTTTATATTATTAATAATGTTGCGGTTTATGGAAATGTGAGTAAGTTGAAGTATCTGGCTAGTAATTGATGTCTTTCATGGATTTAGCTGGTGAATTAAGCTGTTTTTGTGTTTGTTGTCAGGTGTCAGTTTGGAAAGCGATGTTTGTTTGTTTTCCAACCATACGGCAAATATCTGCTTTGTTTTGAATAGATGAATAAATGATTTATTTAAGAACGTACCGCCATAGCAGGACCGTGTGTGCTTATAGCATAAAACTGTCTGCTAAATTACATTAAAGTTTAATCTTATACATCCTAATTGCATGATTTAGATGTAAATTGAGCTGATAAAATAGCTTGTATCTTTTTATAATACACTTAATATCAACATACAGCTTTGGGTCTTGTTCTGCAGTGGTAATTCATTATTTATTACAAGTTCTCAGTTGTGCTGTATAGAAGAACTTGTAAATGATCTGGTGTGATTTTGGTTCAGGAATTAAATATCTTTGTTTTAACCGTCTCCTCTCTTTTGTTTAGGTGACAAACAGAATGTTCAGTGCAACGAGAAAGAAGTTTGTGGAGGGGGTCGAAAGTGACTACACTGATGAGAGCATATACTATTCCCAGCAGTCAATGTTCCCGCATCGATCGGAGAAAGACGTAAGTTAATACTAGTTCATTCTGATGGTTAGTTTTGTTGTCAAATCCTTTTGTTGACTGGAGGTCCAATAGAATGACAAAATATTAAATTAGTATTGGCTTAATATTATATATTTCACTTGCACCGTCAACATCTTCACTGACCTGATCAACAACAAACAGATATATCAGAAAAATATATATATTTTAAAATGTATTTAAAAAAAATAAATATTTTTAACACATTTGTAAAAAATAATAATATATTAATTTTCTTAATCTAAGTGACTCAGGTAATCTATACCTTCATAAATTTATATGATTCAAAACATTACTGATTAATTACTTTACTGAGATTATTTTTAATGCATTCAACTCGGTTGAGGACACATGAGCACCAGCATAAAGTCATAATTTCCAGACTCTTGAAGTTGGGAGCGTGTCAAAGAATCATGGTGGAAACAAATTATGACGCAATTATGAATGTTGATGGTGCGGATTGGTGTAGATGGCATTTTATGTACTGAAAACACTACACTTCAGCTGTTTTATGAGGAGTTGTAATGAACTGCATTTCCTGTCATTCTAAATGGCAGCATTACAGGGATAAAATACACAGATGAAGCAAATACACATCTAATGTATGTCATTTGTGCTTCATTATGTTGCATTAACTCAAAAATAAACGTCTTTCATTTGTCAGTAAGTGAAATAGAGAGAGAGAAATGAACTGTTTTCAACATTGATAATAAGTGTTTTTTAAAAAGCAAATTCAGCATATTAGAATGATTTCTAAAGGATAAAGTGACACTGAAGACTGGAGTAATGATGCTGAAAATTCAGGTTTGCATCACAGGAGTATATTAAATTAGGAAATGTTTAGTTTAAATTGTAATAATATTACTGTATTTTTGATCAAATAAATGCCCACTTGGTGAGCATAAACAAAAACATGAAAAATTCTCACCATCCACAAACTTTTGAACTGTATGTATAGGAAAATATAAAAATGTTTCTAATTTCTGTGTCTTCTTTCTTCTGTGTCTGTAAATTGTTGACACATAATGTTAAAAACATGCTAATTCAAATGAGATGTTCTAACTTCTCTTGTTTTTCAGATGCTGCCATCTCCCTCGCCATCATCGTCAGGTCAATTGTCACAGCTTGGTGCGAGTTTGTACGGTCCGCAAAGTGAGAACAAGTCTTCAGTCCGCCTTATAGTACTGAAAAGTTGAGCTGCTAATAAAAACACAATGTACTCTGATTCTGAGCCCCAACTGATCAATGTTTCTGACTCATTTTGTAGGTGCACTAGGTTTCTCAATAAGGGGCATGAGCAACAACAACCCTCAATTGAACCGGAGTTTAACACAAGGCACTCAGTTACCGAGCCATAGCACCCCAACGACAGGCGTCCCAACAATGTCCCTCCACACACCACCTTCGCCGAACAGGTACGGCATCTCCTCTGTGTGATTTATATTGATTTATGACATGATCTGCTTAATCCCGGCTTTGCCGTTGTTCCGCAGGGGCATCCTGCCTATGAACTCCAGGAACATGTTGAGTTCGCAGGTAGGGCAGGGTATGGGCATGAGCGGCAGGACCAACAGCATGGGCAGCTCTGGCCTGGGTAGCCCTAACCGCAGCTCTCCCAGCATTATCTGCATGCCCAAGCAGCAGCCAGCACGCCAGCCATTCACCATCAACAGGTAAGACAGGCCAAACGAGAGAGAGTGAACATGACTTGTTTTGGTAAGGCTTTTTAGGGCTGTCATTTTAACATTAGTACAGTTTATTATTTTTTTTAAAAATGCCAGCACAGGAGTACCGGTGCCAGGAGAGTGGAAATATTGTTTTTAATGATTTGGGAATTAAACAAACTATAAATTGCCTTCTGAATACACTTTTTGTAGTGTTCAGTGCATTTGTTTGCCATAATAATAGAATGTCTTTGAATTATCTTTGTTTATGGCACGGCTCAAAAGTAAGGATTTAGGGTTGGACTCGTAGTTTTTTTAAGACACAAAAATATATAATATTATATACAATTATATAAATACAGTTATGTAAATATAATATTTACATTTTTTATAGTAAATGTATACTTTTATTTATTTTAAAATTTAGTACTTTTATTACACTTTTTTTTTATTTGCAGTAATTGCTAAAAATTGTGCTGTTATTATAATTATACAAGAACCTCAAAGACAGAAATAAGACTTTTGCTGCAAAATAATGGAATACATTACTGATCGGTTTGTATATTCAACTCATTTCTGCTGATACAAGACTATCACAAGTCATTCTGTATCAGCAATTTTTAAAAGTTTGCAAGTAGAATTCGCATGTTATAGAAAATAAAATGCTTTGGTTGCAGTTTGCAAGGTGTAAAAATCGATGTACACTGCCGTTCAAAAGTTTGGGATCAGTAAGATTTTAATGTTTTTTTAAAGAAGTTTCTTACGCTCATCAAGGCTGTATCTATTTGATCAAAAATAAAGAAAAAAAAACTATTATTTTGTAAAATATTATTGCAATTTAAAATAACAGTTTTTAAAAAAAGTTTTTTATTTTAATATACTATAAAATGTAATTTATTCCTGTGAAGCAAAGCTGAATTTTCAGCATCATTACTCCAGTCTTCAGTGTCACATTCAGAAATCATTCTAATATGCTGATACATTTTTTTTTATAATGCGCTTTTTTTTTTTTTATAATCAATGTTGGAAACAGTTGAGTTGCTTAATGTTTTTTGGTACCTGTGATACATTTTTCAGGATACTTTGATAAATAAGATAAAAAGAACTGTTTATTCAAAATAGAAATTTTGTGTTACAATATACACTACTATTCAAAAGTTTGGGGTCAGTAAAATTTTTCTTTGTTTTTTTTTTTGTTTGTTTTTTTAAAGAAATTTATGCTTTTATTCAGATGTGTTAAATAGATAAAAAGTGACAGACTTATATTGTTAGAAAAGATTTTTATTTTAAATAAATGCTGTTCTTTTTAACTTTTTATTCATAAAAGAACCAATGAAAAATGTATCACAGGTTCCAAAAAATATCAAGCAACACAATAGTTTCAACATTGATAATAAATCAGCATATTAGAATGATTTCTGAAGGATCATGTAACACTGAAGGCTGGAGTAATGATGCTGAAAATTCAGCGCTGCGTCACAGAAATAAATAAAATTTTAAAGTATGTTAAAATAGGAAACCAGTATTAGAAATTGCGATAATATTTCACAATTTTACAGTTTTTTTTCTGTATTTTTGATCAAATAAATACAGCATTGATGAGCATAAGAGACTCCATTAAAAATCATTAAAAATCTTACTGATCCCAAACTTTTGAACGGCAGTGTATGTGATCAAAATATGTTTGACACTAACCCCAAACTTTTCAACAGTAGTGTAAGATTTTTAATGTTTTTAGAAATCTCTTATGCTCACCAAGGCTGCAATTAGTTGAACAAAAATACAGTAAAACTATAATATTGTGAAATATTACATTTTAAACTATATTTTAATATATTTTAAAAATATATTTTTTTCAGGTGATCGCAAAGCTGAATATTGATAAAGATGATGTTAAAAAGTGCTTAAAGATGATGTTAAAAAGTGGCTTCTCATAATCTTAAATACATATAATGTATTTTAATTAACTTTCACCTTAGGCCAAGATAAGGCCAATCAAGACTGATTAAGACTGACCTTAACAAAAGGGTCAAATCCTCATGTGTGTCATTGTAGTATGTCAGGATTTGGAATGGGCCGGAGCCAGGGGTTTGGCATGAACTCCTTATCCAATAACATCTTCAACGGGACAGGTGAGTGCTGTATGGAGCGTGCTTCGTGATGATACACCACGACAGGAGCCGTGACGCTTAAATTGTGTTCTGGAAAGAGAAATAGCCCATTCTAATTTTATTCTTTCTGCTATTGTGGCAGATGGGAGTGAAAATGTGACAGGAATAGACCTCTCAGAATTCCCAGCACTTGCAGACAGAAGTCGGAGGGAGGGAAACGGCAACCCAACACCGTTGCATAATCCGCTGGCTGGAAGGGCACCCTATGGTACGAGTTCATGTAACAGTCGCATTACTTAGCTGAAACCGAAACCCTCTTAGTCTTTATGACTAAGCACGCTTCTTCAATGAATGATGTGTTGTGAATGCATGACAAGGTCAGTGGTTTTGTTATTATTTCCTCACAATAACCCTCAAATCTTTGTTGAAATGTGTCTCTCCATAGTTGGAATGGTCACAAAACCATCGAATGAACAGTCGCAGGACTTTTCCATTCACAACGAAGACTTCCCAGCCCTGCCCGGGCCCAACTACAAGGACCCGACATTGAGCACGGATGAAAGCAAATCAGTCAGTATTGCCTGAATTTGATCTTTCATAAGCTTCAAGGAGAGATTGCATAAGTAACATGTCATTGTTTTGCAGGATGAGTAAGGATGCGTGGCTATTAAAGTTTAAGTGATGCCATCCACTGCAGTGACGATTGCTTGAGCTATAACTGATTGTTCTGGCCTTTGCTGTCTCCACAGAACTTGAACTCTTCAGGAAAGGGCAGCTCAAGTGTGGATGGACCCAAGTTTCCCGGCGACAAGACATCATCAGCACAGAATAACAACCAGCAAAAGAAGGGGATCCAGGTGTTGCCTGATGGTGAGGCTTTCTAGCAACATGCAGCACTGTGTTTCAAATAGGGCTGCAACTAACGATTATTTTGATAATCGATTAGTTGGCTGATTATTTATTTATTTTTCAATTAATCGATTAATCGGATTAAAAAAAAGACCTACATTTTCTTTTTTTATTGACAAAAAAACACTTCCACATTCTGCCCAATGTCCTTCAAACAAACGTGGCAACTGAATGCTATGAAAACATACAGTGCTTAACAATTTATTAGACCACCTGTCATAATAAAGAGAAAACACAAATATTTTAAGAATTTGTCAGAATTGTTTAAATCTAAAACTGTTATTGTCATTTATTTGGCAAATAACAAACTGAAACAACTAAATAGTATTTATTCACATAATAATAAAAAAATGGCCTCCTGCCTTTCAGAACAGCATGCATTCTTGCTGGCATTGTTTAGGTACTTTTTGACTGTAATTGGGTATCTGAAAAAATCTTTCATAGATCTTTCATTCTTCAAGCCATTACGCTAATGCATTAGCTTAAATCTTAAAATAATGAATTCTCGTGTTTTGTGCAGCTTGGATCACGTGCTTTTCCCGCAGCATCTCATTTCCTCCACTATTTTTAGATGCATTTCGGACTGCGTTATGCAGTGCTGTAACATTAATTTGACGTGACCGGCTGAAGTTGGACGTGCACTGTGGGCAGACCCGACTAATCGATAATGAGAATCATTGTCGATGATTTTCATTATCGATAATAATCGATTTTATCGATTAGTTGTTGCAGCCCTAATTTCAAACACCTGCCTGAGGTGTCCTGAACTTTGAAAACATGACTGTTGAATAAAATCTTGTGTAAATATTTTAATCGAAAATCTGTTCCATAAGGTTTCAATGCAACAGTCAGGGGTTCCCATTTAAAAATATATAGTTTTTCCAACAACATGAAAAGTAATGGAAATCATTAACATCTTAAGTCATCATTAAAAATTTTTTACATTTTTATTATAAATAAAAATTATTTACAACATTTGTTTTAGATATAAAAATATGCAAATAAAAATATATAAATTTTAATATTATTTAATTTAGATTTAAATGTTAATAAATTATAAAATAAAAAGTAAAGACAAAAGTATTTATTAACAAAAAAATAACTCCAAACTTCATTCCTTATTTAAAAATAAAAAATGTGTGTATGTATGGTTTCCAAATGAAATACAAAACTTGCTCTCATCTGAAAAGAGGACTTTGGACCACTGGGCAACAGTCCAGTTCTTCTTCTCCTTAGCCCAGGTAAGACGCCTCTGACGTTGTCTGTGGTTCAGGAGTGGCTTAACAAGAGGAATACGACAACTGTAGCCAAATTCCTTGACACGTCTGTGTGTGGTGGCTCTTGATGCCTTGACCCCAGCCTCAGTCCATTCCTTGTGAAGTTCACCCAAATTCTTGAATCGATTTTGGTTGACAACCCTCATAAGGCTGCGGTTCTCTCGGTTGGTTGTGCATCTTTTTCTTCCACACTTTTTCCTTCCATTCAACTTTCTGTTAACATGCTTGGATACAGCACTCTGTGAACAGCCAGCTTCTTTGGCAATGAATGTTTGTGGCTTACCCTCCTTGTGAAGGGTGTCAATGATTGTCTAATGGACAACTGTCAGATCAGCAGTCTTCCCCATGATTGTGTAGCCTAGTGAACCAAACTGAGACCATTTTGAAGGCTCAGGAAACCTTTGCAGGTGTTTTGAGTTGATTAGCTGATTGGCATGTCACCATATTCTAATTTGTTGAGATAGTGAATTGGTGGGTTTTTGTTAAATGTGAGCCAAAATCATCACAATTAAAAGAACCAAAGACTTAAACTTCAGTCTGTGTGCATTGAATTTATTTAATACACGAGTTTCACAATTTGAGTTGAATTACTGAAATAAATGAACTTTTCCACGACATTCTAATTTATTGAGATGCACCTGTATATGCCTATAATATATGTACAATAATATAATATACAAATATATATATTTGTAGATATGTTCAGAATAACTAGAATATAATTAAATTAGAATTCTGAATATTTAATCTGACTAGAAACAGGTTTATTTTTGTATCATTGGGATATTGTTTTTTTATTTTGAATTTTAATATAATATTTTGAAGGTTTTTTTTATTATTCTAGTTAAAGTTTTAGGAATTTTGTTGTTCGTTTTTGTCATTTATATTACATTTTTAAGGTGTATATAGTTTTCATTCATTATTTCAGTTTTAGTTATCTTAGTACATCAAGATAAACTAAAGGAAAATGAGAAATGTAGCTGAAATTAAAAAAAAAAATGTTTTTAAATATTTTATTTTACTTGGGGTGTATTTTATTTCAAGTAACAAATATTGTTTTATGGTTTAGTTAACTATAATAACCCTGACAAGAAAATGCTCTTTGCACAAAAAAAGTGCAAATCTGCATCTACTGGAAAACTTATGGAAATGAATTGATCAAAAATGTAGTAACCCTGTCTATTGGGCACTCTCAATCACATTTGACATTTATTCTTTTATCTTTTATAGGCAAGGTAACAAACATTCCCTCAGGAATGGTGACGGATCAGTTTGGGATGATTGGACTCCTGACATTCATCCGGGCAGCTGAGACGGACCCTGGAATGGTTCACCTGGCTTTAGGAAGCGACCTAACAACGCTAGGACTCAACCTCAACTCTCCGGAGTAAGAAACTTTTTTTTTTTGTGCCAAATACTGATTTCTAGTCAATATTTTGTTTTTGTACACACATTCATTTTATTTCGGTTTGTAGGAATCTGTATCCTAAGTTTGCATCTCCCTGGGCTTCAGCTCCATGTCGACCACAAGACATTGGTAAGAGTTCATTTGACCTAATATTTCTTTTAGAGATGACCGTCTAATTTTAGCTCTTCAGTAATAAATGCAATTGTTTTTTTAGACTTCCATGTTCCCTCAGAGTACTTAACCAACATTCACATAAGGGACAAGGTAAGGTGATAAACACTTCAGTAAAACTGCATTGAAATTGTAACGTGGTTCTCGCTGAGCTCATAATGTGCTCTATACAGCTGGCTGCAATAAAACTGGGACGATATGGTGAAGACCTGCTGTTTTACCTCTACTACATGAACGGTGGAGACCTCTTACAACTCCTCGCTGCCGTTGAGCTGTACGTCCTGCTGATTAAGTCATTCTAGGACTCTTTGCTGGTAACCATCCACAGGCTGAAGTCGAGAGGTTAAATGGAACGTTTTGTTGTTGTATTGCAGCTTCAACCGGGACTGGCGGTACCATAAAGAGGAAAGGGTTTGGATCACAAGAGCACCTGGCATGGAGCCCACGCTAAAGACCAACACTTACGAGAGAGGAACATACTACTTTTTTGATTGTCATAACTGGAGGAAGGTCGCTAAGGTAAAAATAATGCATTCAGTGTCCTCTTCCTCTAGCTTTTTCTTTTCAACATCTACAGACACTTGCTGATAGTCACTCACATGAGTGATTAAACCTAACATCTGGTTTGTGCCATTGTGGAGGTTTTCTGATGTCAGTATCTCAAACCAATGCCAGTATCCTGGAGCAGCAGAATGACTGTTATAGTAATGACATACAGTATCAATAACAGTAATGACCAATATGAGTTTTTAAATACAATAATCTATACAATATCTAGAGAGCAAGATGGTTGATTTAAAGGGGTGGTTGATTGCGATTTCACTTTTTTTAAAGTTAGTGTGTAATGTTGCTGTTTGAGCATAACAATATCTGCAAAGTTACGACGCTGAAAGTTCAATGCAAACGGAGATATCGTCTTTTAAAATTCTGGCAGTTTAATGCCTACAAAAACGAGTTGTAAGGGACTACAACGAGTTACTTCCCGGGTCTGTTACGTCAAGAAGCCAGAATTTTACATAAACCCCGCCCCTGGGAACATGCAGCAAAGGGGGCGTGGCCATGCTGCACTGCTTTAGAGAAGAGGAAGAGAAAACTAGGGGTGCACGTAAAAATCAATTTATATATGAATCGCGATTCTGTCGTCTAACCATTCTAATGGATTCACAAGTTTCAAAGTCAATGTTCTAAAGCAGCGGTTCTTAATCCTGTTCCTTGCGTCTCCCTGCTCTGAATCTCTCTCTCTCTCTCTCTCTCATTCAAATCATCAGCTCAGTGAATACACTTTTCACATAGCTATGAGAAGCGTTATACATGGACACGTATGCGGTTGCCGTACTGTATTAAAGCTTTAATCAGAATAAAACCGTATATTAAAAGCTAACATAGTAGCATTTACAAATAACATATCTTAGGCCTACCATTAAAAGCCGTGCTTGCACAGGTTCTGCGTGATCCTCTTCACTAATATCCTCTGTGTCTCAATCGGGCTCAAATTGATAAGCAATATAGACGACGTCATTGTTTACAATTCAACCGGAGCACATGCTGCTGAGCTGAGGGGCGGGATGTTCAGCACTAGAGGCAGTTTAGCCAGTCACAACACACTGGACCAGCTAACCAATCAGAGCCCATTGTGTATTTCTGAGGGAGGGCCTTCACAGAAACAGGAAATGATCGACGCGTTTATCAGAGAAGGGATAAAGCGGTGTGGGATAAAGCGGTGTGGAATAAAGGTAAATTATGTGAAAAATAATGCGTTTTTTTTTTTTTAATAACGAAGCATTAACACGTTAGACTGCACCCCATAACACAATCAAGCTTAGGAAAAAAAGTCAACCACCCCTTTAATGATTAAATAAACATAATACAATATAATAATAATAACACACGAGATACACAAAATCTTTGTCAAAACTTAATTTATAAAATATTAATTTTGAAAATATAATCATTTTTATCAGAAAAAATGGCAAAATATATACAAATATAAAAAATATTTTTAGTATTTATTATTAGAATTTAGACTTTTTTGGAGATTGTCATTATTACGGATTAGACTTTAGAACGTTTTGGAGATTTATTATACACGTATATATTCAAAATGATAATGTCAAGTTTTATTAATATTAGAAATGTATTATTAGAAAATTATATTTACTTTTTAAAATTTATTTAAATGAGATATACACATAAAAATATAAACATATAAAAATATATAACACACAAATAAAATAAAATTCTAATTCATGTTATTTTTTAAATAAACATTCATAAATTATTTGTTTACATTCAGTCACTGACAAAGACCCTCTGTGTATGAAAGTACTCTATTTTTTCTTTCCTGAATGTTAATAGGTTCACAACAAAAAAATGAGGCCTGTGCAGTGTGAAAATATTTGCTCAATATTTATTAGAAAATATTTGAAAACAGGTATTAAAATTAATGTGTATTAATTTTTCCATGAATTCATAATTAATTATTAATATTTTATTTATATCTGTAAATCGTGCTGCACCTTGAAGTACTTAAATGACCAATTGGTCACACTTACCAAATTGATGCTGATAATGCAAAGAATATCATGTCATCACTATACTAAACATTCAAGTGAAGTGTATGTTGTGTAAGTGAATATCAGCTTTGTGCTTTTCTCTGGTCTCTCAGGAGTTTCACCTGGAATACGACAAGCTAGAGGAGCGGCCTCACGTGCCAACCACCTTCAATTACAATCCGGCCCAGCAGGCCTTCTGAAGCTGAGTCCGTCAGCGCCCTTGAGCTCTAGGAGCGATCGGCAACAGACAGCCAGCCGACCTGCCTGACCACAAAAAACCTGGTTTTATTCCTCAACTGTCTGGACTAGGACTGCGGGAGGGGGAGGGGGGCGGCAGGGGTCTCTACCTTGAGAACTGGGGGGAGGGGCCCTGCCTTACAAATTATGTGCTGCCCGAACACAAAACTTCTATATATTTTCATTCTGTTTTTAAATTCCCCTCTTACGTTTTTTTTTCTTCTTCTTCTCCCTCCATTTCATTTCGAGCAGGGTCAATGTTTTGTTTACTCTAATGGAAAGCCCCTTTTGGTGTTTGCCTGGAGTCTTTGAAGTTGCTGTACAGCACACAAACACATCCATTGGTATTAAAGAGAAAAACGCAGTTCACGCTTTGTTTTCCGAAGCGTGCTGCGCTAACAAACAGGACAGACACAAAGACAAATCCAATACATGTGAATACACAAGGGCAAAAGAAAATGCAATGTTCATTGTTGCACTATTTAGTAATAAAAGAACACAAAAATTGTTTTCTGCTTTTTTTTTTTAATGTGGGAAAACTTGCTCCTGTCGTCGTCTGGAAGGAGACACGCGACCCCGTCATTAACATCAAGGAGGTGCTTTTTTTTTGTCCCCCCCCCCCCCCATTTTCTTTAATTTCCTTTTTTTTTTTTTTTTTTGCTCCATCCACCTGCGTTGCTCATCCAGCAAGGTGTTTTCTGCTTAGCATCCATAAATCCCAATCAGACTGTTTCAGTGACCGTTGTTGGGCACAACCTGTGGACCAGGCGGTTGTGATCTTACCGAGAAACATTGTTCCAGAATGAAACGAACCCTTTTCAGTCTTTGTTACGATTTTGTAATAAACGTGTACATTTTTTTTAATTTTTTGACATCACATGAATAAAGATATGTATGTATGAATGTGTATATATATGATATATATAGATAGATGTATCTATATATATATACATGGCATCTATTTTGGAAGAAGTACCTATGCTTGACCTCGTTTTTAGGAGGTGAACAGAAATGGCATTATGTGGTAGAAGCAAAAAACGCAAAAAAAGAAAAAAAAAAAAAATTTGTAAACAGTATGTTGAGCTGCCAGACAGGGAATCACGTTTGTTACCCTGTGCACTTAAAGACCAATTCAACTAAATGAATAAAGGCGACATGGAAGGCCCGAGCGAGGACATCTGTATTGCGAAAAAAAAACAAGGGGGTGGAGACATTTCAGCTGCAGCTATTTGAATAGAAGCATTTCGTAGGAAAGGGAAAACCCATAGTACGAAAAACAGACCAATCTTGTATTTTCTGACCACCTTTAAAGCTCCCTTTCTTTGTAATAAAGCAGAACGGCTTTCCTGAACCAGTGTTTGGACTCTGTATGGGAAGTGGGTGTTTCGGTACCAGCATGTTGTGTGTGTGGCTGTAATGCATGACTAATCCTAACGCTGTGCTTTTTCCTGTTCACGTGAACAGATGTATGCTTCTTTTCAAGTCTTTTAATAAAGATGCCATGAGGTTAATGGTTAATACACACAGATTACTTACAAAAGATCAATATAGGCAAGAAAAATCAGATGGAATGTCACTGACGTGAAGAAACTGCTGTGTAGTGAGCTTTTCGATCACTATGAATACTGTAAGACAGCAGCAGCTTTAAGGCAAGTGCAATTCAACTTCATCACAGTGCTCAAGAACGATGTGGTTTTTTTTTTTTTTACTGTCGGACACATTGCGATATATTTTAGGCAGCACAAATAGACTAAACAGAATGTGTTAGTGTGCTACATTTTATATTATACATATTTTACATATCAAAAGTGATGGCGATGAATGAGTTTTGGGCAGAAAATCATTAATGAAGTAAATCAGTACTCTTGACCGAAGAAATGATTCTAGTTTACATAATTCAACTTTGAAAGGAACATTCACCCAAAAATGGAAGGTCTGACATTGTTTACTCACCCTCTTGTCATTCAAAACATGTACGACTTTCCTTCTGAGCAACATAGTTTGAAGAACCATTTTTGTCCTTATAATGAATGAATAAAATCTTTTGTTCTGCAAAAAGTGTCATACAGGTTTGAAACGACATAAAATTTCCATTTTTGGGTGAAATATAATCAGTTCTTTTAATTTCTTTTTAAATTTCTTTATCTAAAAAAAAACAAAACAAAAACTGTATCCTAAAGGCCAGTTTTATCATATAAAAATATTTGTGCCTAACAATCAATAATTTTCACAAAAATGAAAATTCTGTCATAAATTACTCACCCTCATGTTGTTCCAAACCCGTAAGACCTTGGTTCATCTTCAGAACACAAATTAAGATATTTTTGATGAAATCCAAGAGCTTTCTGACACTGCATAGACAGCAACGCAACTGACACGTTCAAGGCCCAGAAAGGTAGTAAGAACATAATTAAAATAATCCATGTGACATCAGTGGTTCAACTGTAATTTTATGAAGCCACGAGAATATTTTTTTTTGCGCAAAGAAAACAAAAATAATGACTTTATTACAGCAACGCCGCGGTACAGTCGTGAACGCGCATCGAAGACTGACACGGAAGAGAAGAAATTGTTGAATAAAGTCATTATTTTTGTTTTCTTTGCACACAAAAAGTATTCTAGTAGCTTCATGAACTTTTAACGATATCCTTACTACTTTTCTGGGCCTTGATCGTGGTAGTTGCGTTGCTGTCTATGCAGAAACAGAAAGCTCTCGGATTTCATCAAAAATATCTTAATTTGTGTTCCGAAGATGATCTTACGGGTTTGGACCATAATGACAGAATTTTCATTTTTGGGTGAACTATACATTTAAGGGAAAAAAAAAAAAAAAAAACTACAGACACCTTCATCTACCAATCACATTTCTTGAATTTACATGACCGCATAATGCTTGACAAAACAGCTGTTGTCGATACATCATTGTCGATACATAAAACAATCATGGTCTAAAACTGAAGCATTGGTCCAAATCCACAGTCAGTTCCAGTCGAATGAGTGCAGGTGGCGTAAGGCCAAAATGAGTTTAAGAGGCAGTACAGACTCCAACAGAAGTATAGTGGCTGGAGGGTCAATGTTTATAACCTCATCTGGAGCGAGTCCATGCTGTTCAAGTGATTTATATCATTCAAGCTGCTTTGTAGTTTCACTTGGCACTTGTTTCCCCAGGAGAACCCTCAATCGTTGAGGAACCTGGACCAGTTTTGGCAACTTCCTCTGAAAAGAGAGATTAAATGAGTGTTTGTGGTGCTTAAAGTCTCCATAAATTGTTCTAGAGATCATGGATCCATCAACCAACCTCTGTCCTTCTTCTCCTGGGTCTCCTCAGCTGCCGTTTTATCAGCTCTGAAGAAGATCCGAGCGCTGCTCAGAGAGAAATAGAGCAGCTCGAACTCCTACAAATGGAGAGAAGATGTGATTAAACAAAGCCATTGGCCATCATTGTTGAAGAACATGAAGATGCTCCCATACCTGCAGATATACATCCAGTCTCTTCTGCGTCAGGTTCATGGTCTGCATGAGCTTCTCGTCTTGGTTGGTGGACTGAACGTTCTGCTCCTTCACCACCGCGTTCATTTCCTTCACGTACTTTTCCCTCACAGCCTGGAACCAATGGAGAGAGTCAAACTCCTGATACTGGTCCAGAAGCTTCAGGATATAAGCGACTCCTGGAAAACATGGGAAAGGTCCTTGAATATATAGTCCATGGAAAGAACGCATAAGACGTTTATAACCGTATTGAACACGTACCCATGGCGAAACCATCGTCTGTAAACGCAGCTCCCACTTTGTTCTTCTTGTTTAGTTTTTCTTTGCAGCTGATGGAATGTTCGACGAAATTTACCGTCTGTGAGGGAGAAGAAAGATGAATGTTATGCAGGAGATGCTGCAGTTAGTAAGAGATTTCCACATCCAAGATCTGAAGACTCACCAGAGGAGGAACTATCATGTAGAAGTTCCTCAAGTGCATGTTCTTGACACTGCGAAACTCTGGTGCGAAAACCCCCACCAGCATCTTGAAGTACTCAGTTCCTTCAGCCGAGTTACTGGTCAGGTCACTGAGCACACAGTCCAGTTGGCTGAAAAAAAAAAAAAAAAAAACTACTTTATTTAAAAATATTTATTAATAATAATAATAATAATAATAATAATAATAATAATAATAATAGTAATTATTATTATTATTATTATTATTATTGTTGTTACTGAAATATATATAATCATCATCATCCATTTTTGTTGTATTTATTATTTAACATTTATGTATTATTAATATTATTACTACTACTACTACTACTACTACTACTATTAATGTTTTATTAATTAATTTATTTATTTTAACTAATAAATAGTAAACCTAATAATAATAATAATAATAATAATAATTACTAATTGTTATTTTTGGTATGTTTATTATTATTATTATTATTATTATACTTTAGAATTATTGACTTAAATTAGAATTATTTAATAATTAATGATAATAATAATAATAATAATAATAATAATAATAATACGATTATTATCGTTTTTATTGATATATATTAAATTCTATTGATATATATTAAATATATATATATATATATATATATATATATATAATTTAATATATATCAATAGAATTTTATATATATTATATATTTATTAAATTCTATTGATATATATTAAATTATATATATATATATATATATATATATATATATATATATATATATATATATATATAAATTCTATTGATATTAAATTTTATATATATATATATATATATATATATATATATATATATATATATATATATATATATATAAAATTTAATATCAATAGAATTTAATATATATATATAATTTAATATATATCAATAGAATTTAATAAATATATAATATATATAAAATTCTATTGATATATATTAAATTATATATATATATATATATATATATATATATATATATATATATATATATATATATATATATATATATTAAATTCTATTGATATATATATATATTAAATTTTATATATATATATATATATATATATATATATATATATATATATATATATATATATATATATATATATATATATATAAAAACCAATTTTTGTTGTATTTACTATTTAACATTTATGAATTATTAATATTACAACTACTATTAATGTTTTAAATAATTAAAAATGCTAATCCTAGTAATAATTACAAATTGTTTATTTGGTATGTTTTTATAATAATTTACAATGTGTTCATATTAATAACAATAACTTGCAATAATAATTACTAACCGTTTATTGTTATTGTTGTTTTGTTTATTGTTGTATTGATGTGGTAGTTATGTTTTATTAATTATTATTATTAATTGTTGTTTTTAGCATTATTATTATTGTTATTATTATGTTTTAGTACTTGCAGTATTTGTTAATTATTGTTTTATTTATTCACATTATTATTATTATTAATATTTTCCTGACAGTATGAAGTACAGTACCTGGCGGCTTTCTGCGTCTCTTCAGAAAGGCCTTCCTCTTTCACAAGCTCCTCAAAGTTGACAATGTCCTCTAGATCAGGAACAAACCTGGAACATATTTGAATGTGAATACCTTTCTAAATGTCTAAATGTTGTTTGAAGGACTTCTGTAGGAAGATTTTTTATAACGTTCATACCATATGTTGTCTCATTTAGCTCTGAGCATTGTGTGAAAAGACTTAGTAATACTGGTAATACTAGATAAATATGATTTGAACGTCTCAGTCAAATAATCTTTGTATGTAATAATAGTAGATAATGCAGAACCTGATAGCGCTGCTGCAGCAGTGTAGCCCTCCGGACCGAATCATGCGCACATAACCCATCGCATTGCCTGCAAGAAAGAAAAAGAATGGAAAGAGAAGGAGAAAAAAATGCTAAAATTTATTAATTAAATGCTTAAATACAACTATATATATATATATATATAATTCTTTTCAAGTTAAACTAAACTTTAAATTTGCTTTGTTGTGAAGACCTTTGCATTTCTGTATTTTCCTTGACATTATGTTTACACCGGGCAAATCATACAGCCCTAAGCATCCCAGCATGCACATCATGAAGTTGAGAACATTACAAAAGGAAAGCGTTCCCAGACGTGTCTAAAAACCTGTAGACAAACTTTACCGATCTGACTGATGAGCTGTCTGAACTGATCCAGGTAGCTCTGACCATCCGGAGTAAGACCCAACTTCCTAATGCCACGGTTGAACTTCTCCGCTCGCTCAAAGGGGTACTAAATACAGCACAAACCAACAGAAGAACAACGTGTCTTCAGAAAATAATGAAATAATGACATGCAAATGGAGACCAGCTTACCTTTTGGTCGGTCTGATCCTTGGTTTCCCTGAAGAAGCGGATGTCTTTGATGAGTCTGGATTTGATGTGCTCATCATACATGAACTGACTGAAAATGTAGAACTTCTTGCGGAGGAACTGATACGTGAAGTTCACCTGCAGAGAGATACTTCAGGCCATCAATACGATGAGATATTACTGGCCACGTAGTACAGATTACAGGGAATGTTCTGGTAAGGTTCTCTTAAAGTTACGAACAAACATTCTTCCAATAACGTTAATAAAAGTTGTTCAAAGTTTTCTGGTCTTTAATACATTAAACGAAAACGTTATATATTATTCATGAAATGTTTTTCTGAAACATTTTAGCTGGATGTTCGTCAAACTACTTGCTAGTTTCACATGGGTCTGAGAACATGAAAAAGTAGCATTCCCATAATGTTAACAAAATGACAAAATGGAACGTTCCATTCATGTTTTCTACTTTCACATAACCGAAACAACCCTTACACCTATAGATCCATTTCAGCTCAAAGTTGAGATGTTTAAATTTTACAGATCTATCCAATTGAAATACTTTTTTCAGAGGGACAGTACACAAAGGCAATATACTTCTGTTGACTCTAAACAAGTTTTACGACCTCGTAGTGTTTTTTGTCCCGTGGTTAATAATGCAGCCATTGATACGTTCTGTAATATTGTTGATAAAGAGATTGATGATCTTTTAAAATATCCTATGAAAGACTTTGGATCTAAGGAACGTCAAGCTTTAATGGAATTATCCAAACGGCCAAATATAATCTGGAAGCCAGCGGACAAGTGTGGTGGCTTGGTTTTGATGGACAAATCCGACTATGTTTCTGAAGTGAAATCTCAATTATTGGATGGTACGTTTTATATGAAACTGGACAAAAATCCTACTATTGCCTTTAAAAAAATAGGTTGATGCATTTTTACAGGATTCACATCAAAGGGGGTTGATAAATGAATCGGAGTTGAGATTTCTGACAAAAGATTGTCCTGTAATTCCTGTGATGTATGATTTGCCTAAAGTCCACAAATCGGTGCAAAAACCACCAGGACGTCCTATTGTAGCTTCGAATGACTGTTTAATGGAACCTATATCACAATATGTGGATCGTATCCTTAGACGTTTGGTAGAGTCTCTTCCTTCATATTTGAAAGATACTACTGATTTTTTGAAACAACTTTCAGATATCAATATTGATAATTATGAGGAGTCTGAGATCTTTTTATCTATGATGGATGTGGTCTCATTATATACGAACATTCCACATAATAAAGGGATAGTGGCGATAAAATATTTTCTGGATAAAAGAGTTGAAAAATCCCCACCCTCAGATTTTTGTTATTGATAAGATCACGCTACTGTTGGAAAATAATTATTTTCTTTTTGAGAATAAATTTTTTCTGCAAAAACAAGGTGCTGCAATGGGTTCGAAATTTTCCCCGGATTATGCGTGTTTATTTATGGGATTTCTAGAAGAAAGATACATTTGGAATAATAACCCTTTTTTGAAAAATATTGTCATGTGGAAGAGATATGTGGATGACGTGTTTTGTATTTTTAGGGTCTCGAAAGATTTGTTTAATGATTTTGTGAGTTTATTGAATAATATGATCGAGTCTATTAAATTTAATGTAGAAATTAACACTCATTCAGTTGCTTTTCTAGATACGAGAGTCCTTTTTGAATCTGGAAAATTATCGTCAACCTTGTATTGCAAACCAACGGATAAAAACAGCATCTTACATGCGTCGAGTGCCCACCCATCTCATTTGAAGAAGGGGTTACCTTATACTCAGTTTCTTCGCTTAAAACGCATTTGTAGTGTGGAATCTGATTTTGAACAAAAAGTGGTCGAGATGTATAAGCGTTTTCGACTAAGGGGTTATCCAAGTAAGTGGTTGGATGACGCTTTGGATAGGCTAAGAAATGCAGTCTGTAGATCACCTAAACAGAAATCTTACTCCGCAGTATGCACTACTACATATTCTACTTATAGTTATGCTATTAAAGATATTATTAAGAAACATTGGTATATACTATCCAGTGATCTGGTGGGTAAAACGATTTTTGCGGATCTCCCCCTTTTTTCTTATTACAGAGCGAGAAATATTAGAGACTTTTTAGTTAAATCGGATACTTACGTCAGGGATGGTATTGATGGGCACGTAAGTAAGGATGTTGGTTTTTATCCTTGACTTAAATGCTCGGCATGTAAACATGTACGCAAGAGATTCGTTTCGGAGTTGTATTACTGAGCGTACATATAAAATTAAACAACTGGTCACGTGCTTCCACCAATGTGATATATTTTTTGTCTTGTCCGTGTATAAAACAATATGTAGGTAAGACTAATATACAAATTAGGACTCGGATCATTGAGCACATGAGCGCTATTAGAAGGAAAGTTTTAAAATCTCCCGTGGCTCGTCATTTTGTTGAGATGTCTCATTCGGTCTTAGATTTAAATTTTGTCGTTATTGAAAAGTTGACAGACTCGTAGAGGAGGGAATTTGGAACGTAGGCTCTTGCAGAAGGAATGTAGGTGGATTTTTGATCTCAAAAGTCTGCATCCTCTTGGTATGAATGAAGATTTGTCTTTGAATTGTTTTTTATAATAATTTAAGGATAGATGTTGGGACTCTAAAGGGTATAAAGTTTATTTATTGTATATAAAACTGATGCTAAGAATTTTGTGTATATATATATATTGTTATACCTTGTATACCTTTTTTTGATGTAGTTATATGTGGATCATTTTGAATGTATTGGGATGTGTGTGTTTGGGAAGGAGATGTGTGTATATATGTATATGTATGTGTATATTGTATCTTTGTGATATTAAGTGTATTACGGTAATACATGGTTTAATGAGCGCAGGTCAGCACATGGCACTGAGGAAGGGTTAATACCTGAAAACGTTCTGCACTTCTGTGCACTTCTGCACCTTTTTGCACATTTTGTAACCTCTGAGTAATAAATGATACAAGTCTTTTTGGACTGTTTGGATGAGTGCGGATCTCCTTTATCCTTGAACCTGTTTACCATTATTAAAATGGAACGTTCCCCTTATTGTTTTTGCCAACGTTCATACATCCAAGAAAAACAACAACACATTTTTTAACATTTAAAAAACTGGATGTTTTGAATGTTCAGAGATTATTATTATTGGTGTGTTTTAATTATCATAATTTTTGTTTTATTAATTATTAATATTAATAATAATTATTTACACTTGTTACTAAATTATAACAATCCTTTAATATTTATTATTATTAATAATAACAACAACAACAACAACAACAACAACTCTTTATTGTTATTATTGTTGTGTTCATTTAATATTGTTGTTTTGTTTTATTTATTTATTATTATTACTAATAATTATTTATTATTATTTAATTATCATTATTATGTTTGTTTATCATCATTAAAATGAAATGTTTGCTTAATATTTTCTCCAATGTTCATATAACCAAGAAAAAAAAAAGTTGTTTTAAACATTTAAAACAAAGTTTGAACGTTCAGATAACATTTAGATAACTTTATAACTTTATGGGAATGTTAGCAAAATGTTTGTATTTCTGTTAGCTGGAACTGTCCTGACAGGATCTGTACATACCGTTGTGCTCATGATACCTGTTCCATGAGTGCGAATGGAGTTGGCGATGTGGCGGATGTTAATGGTGTTTAAGTGCTTGTTGTTGCTGGTCCTCTCAATGAAGATCTACACACAATGGGAAATACACGTCAAGTAAAGTACAACATTTGTGGACCAATAATAACATCAGAGGTCAAGTCCTGCCTGGTTGTTTAGGTTGTAGAGGTAGCGCGAGACAAAGACGTGAATGTTCCTCATGATCTCCAGGACGTCCAGGCCCTAGAAGACACACACAATGATGTGCGGCTGAATACAGCAGATCATTTCTGAGATGATCTGGTGAGGTACACACCTGTTCCAGAGTTTGGCTGGGGAGATGCGCCTCAGTCATGACCAAACCATAGCGCTGAGTGGCGAGGTTCCTCATCTCGCTGTACGTGGCCCAGTCATGAAGAGCCACAGTCGTCAAGTTATAAAACGTCTTGTCTAGATAGTGAGTCACATAGGCTGCAGGAAACAGAGGATTTGATCTTAATGTCTTACGCATTTTGATTAGAAGGTTACAATGATCCCCAGTGAAAGACTACATTCTATATAAAATATAAAGGTGACTATTTATTTTCATGTGTAAAGTCATTGTATTTCATGATTAAATAAATATATATATATATATATATATATGAATTAAATTGCTATAATAAATACACATAAAATAAGTTACTGAAGTATTCATTAATGAATGGTTTTGTACTATATTTAATATATACATACAAAATATTAGCAAAATTACATAATTTTGTATGTATTTTAATTATATATATTGTTACAATTACATATTAAAATTCTAAAATATATACATAAAATTTTCAATGTTCATATTTATTAAATCTGTTACATTATATATTTTATGTGTATATTTGTGTATATTTACACTATAATATAAATTATATACACATCACAACAAATTAATGAATAAAGATTTTATTATATATATATATATATATATATATATATATATATATATATATATATATATATATACACACACACACACACACACTTTACTAAAGCTGAATCTACTGTTAAGTATTTAAAAAAAAATTGTAATACATTTTCTGTTAAAAAAATTAATTATAATAATAATAATAATAATAATAATAATAAGACTGTAAACAGAAATAATAATAATTGTGATTAATCTAATAGTTTCCAACCAGACAGAATGAAACATTAATTATATCAGATTTAATACGTGTTAAAACATTGTTTAAAATAAAATAACATTTTAAAGTTGGCAGTGCTTAAAATAAATTTTGTAGCTTTTATTTCACACAGAAACTCCTGATTTGTAGTCATCAGTCTTACACCAGTAGCAAAAACTGCTTGTTTACAATCAAGTTTTTGATGGAAATGAACATTGACCAACATTAAGTGAACTTCACAGACAAATGACCAACATGTAGAACATGTCCCCTTTAAAGTATTGATTATGTCCAATATTTATATTGTAACTCATGCATTCAGTCTTTTATCTGCCCTACCTTTGATGTCGATGAAACGGTTGAAGAAGCGAATGGGCTTGAGAGAGAAAAAGTGAGCCAGATCCTTCATGCCCACTTTGAAAGGGTTTCGATCATCCAGTTTGAGGTGTGTGTGCACAGACAAGCGCAGGTCCTTCTCAATCTCCTTACATAGCTTGTCTAGCAGGTGCTAACGATCAGAAAAACTTTAAAAATTAACTAAAATGCAGAACTACCACAAAAAGATATGCAGCCAGCGCTCTGCTTACCTCATTAAGGATTTCCATGATCTCAGTGTCATAACACGCCAGCAGCTGATCACATGACTCCATGTGTTTGGCGTGCAACATGGTGGGCACACAGTCTCTGAGTGCACTGAATATGTACTAGAGAAAAGATATACATATATAAATGACATGTAATCACAAGAAATGTAAGTGAGCATTAAGAATAGACAGTGATCAGAGTTTTACATGAATTCTGGCCGCATCCACAGCGTTTTCGTACACGTCATCCAGGTAGATAGGAAAAACTGTACGATGCCAGTACAGGAAACTGCAGTCGCATTGCACTTTGACTCTGAGGAGAGAGGATATCCCATCATGCACTTACAACACAGCCACAGAGGTCAGAGAATCAAAATCTGCTATTGCTAATGATAACTAATTCAGGGCTCACCGCTCTCTTAATTCACTGATTAAGTCCAGCTTTTTCAGCACAAGCTGTAAAGGCAAGAGCTCTTCGTCCTTGAAGGTTTTCTGTGCAAAACAAAACAAGCCAAAATTATTAAAATAAAAAAAACAAATAAAAAAAAACGAAAAGACAATAAAAATAACAAATACATGAAACATCAAAACAGAAACAAAAAACATAAAAACAACAAAAAAACCTTGAAAACGAAAAACACTACAATAAAACCAAACAAAAAAACAAAAACAAAAAACACAAGACAAAACAAAAACATAACAAAAACAAACAAGCAAAATATTTGTATTTAAAAATAAAAACAAAACACAATTAATAACAACAAAACACAATAACACCACAACAATAAAAACAAAAACAAAAAAAACTAAACAAAGACAATAAAAACAACAAAATAAAAAACATGAAAACCTAAAAACACACCACAGTAAAAAAAGAACAACAACAAAACAGAAACAAAAACACAACAAAACAAAAAAAGACAATAAAAACAAAGAAAAACACAAGACAAAACAAAAACAAAATACAAACAAAAAATATTTTTTATTATTTTAAAGAATAAACACCATGGGCAATTTGCAACAAAGTCAAATGGACTGGAAACTCAAAGCTTGTTCAACGTGTTGAAGGCTTCTTGATGTTAATACTTTATATACAAATGTCATGAAATGGCCATTAATTTGATTTACTCTGTTTATCCATACTCACCATCTGAGTGCCAACACTGAGAGCCAGAGACACGATCAGCCTCCTCTCTTTGGTGCTGGGCCCGTTCAGAGTGTTCTCAGCCAGAACCAGAGCCGAAAGCACGTCTAGCCTCTGCTCACTGTACTTCTTATCAGAGATCACGCGTTTCTGAACGAGGACAACAATCAGTCATTAGAATATCTGCTCTGTGGAGCTGGTGTTTGTGTAACAGTGGTGCGTCTGTACCTTAGCAGTGGAGATGGAGGCCAGAGCCTGAGACTGCAGCTGCTGCGTGATGTGTGAGACAGAATCTGCTACAACCAGTGAGCGCCGGTGGAATGTGTGTTCCACGGCCTGTGCATGACAAACACTGACATGAACACTGCACACTTCACACACTACCTAGTACAATACCATCAGCGTACTAACTAGAGTAGTGGATTTATGGTGGACACTGCCTAGTGAACTAGAACTAGTGCACACAGCCTTAGGAACTAGAACACTAAATCTAGTACACACTACCTATCACTGCACACTGGAACTTGTGCATACTACTTAGTGTACACTAGAACTAATGTACAGTACCTAGGACAGCCTGTATATAACCAGTACAGTATGCAATACTTATAGTATAATGTACTATATTTATAGTGCACATTACTTTTAGTGTCAACATTTTTGTGCACACTACAACCAACATACTAGATATACTAGTAGTGAATACTATTATCAGTTCCCAAATTAATTATGCACACTACAACTACTGCACTACATTTGTAGCGCACACTATTAGCACTACAATAATGCACTACGTTTGCAGTGCACACTACTATTAGCGTTGAATTTTTTCGCACACTACAACCAACATACTAGAAATGTAGTGAATTTTACTATTAATTTGCAAAATTATGTACTAAATTTGTAGTGCACATTAATAGTTTCGAAATTATTGTGCACAATACAACTGATGTACTAGATTTGTAGTGCACACTAGTAGTGTTTAAACTATGAGAACTAGAACTAATGCACTAAAACTGTAGTGCAGACTACTATTAATGTCTAAATTGTGCATACTAAAATATACTAGATTCATAGTGTACTCTGCTATTAATGTTTACTATTAATGTTTTAAAGATTTTTGTGCAGATTAAACCAAACATACTATATGTAGTGAACATTACTATTCAAGTTTAAAATTGTGTACTACTGTATTTGTAATGCACATCATTATTAGTGTCTAAATTATTATAAACACTACAAATAATGCACTAAATTTGTAGTGCAGACTACTATTAATGTCTAAATTGTGCACACTACAATTTGTAGTGCACACTACTATTAATGTCAACATTTTTCTGCAGATTAAACCAAACACACTATGTATTGAACACTACAATTCATGTCTAAAACTAAACTAGATTTGTAGTGCACGACATTATTAGTGTCCATATTATTGTGCACACTACAATTAATGTTCTAAATTCGTAGTGCACATTAATAGTTTCGAAATTATTGTGCACACTACAACTAATGTACTACATTTGTAGTGCACACTATTAGTTTTAAACTGTGAGAACTAGAACTAATGCACTAAATCTGTAGTGCAGACTACTATTAATGTCTAAATTGTGCGCACTAAAATATACTAGATTCATAGTGTACACTGCTATTAATGTTTACTAATAATGTTTTAAAGATTTTTGTGCAGATTAAACCACTACTATTCATGTTTAAAATTGTGTACTACTAGATTTGTATCGCACATCAATTTTACTGTCCAAATTATAGATACTACAACTAATACACTAAATTTGTAGTGCAGACTACTATTAATGTCTAAATTGTGCACATTACAATGTACTAGATTTATAGTGTACACTACTATTAATATGTAACACTTTTGAGCAGATTAAACCAAACATACTGATATGTAGTGAACGCTACAATTCATGTATAAAACTATATACTAGATTTGTAGTGTACATCATTATTAGTGTCCAGATTATTGTACACACTACAATTAACATACTAAATTTGTAGTAGACATTTGTGTTTAAATTGTGAGCAATACAAATAAAGAACTTAAACTGTAGTGCAAACTACTACTAGTGTCTAAACTACTGTTCACAATACCCAGTACTAGATATACAGTATAGTGCACACTATTATTAGTGTCAACATTTTTGTGCACACTACAACCAATATTCAAGATATGTAATGAACACTACTATTAATGTCTAAAATTATGTACTAGATTTATAGTGTTTAAATGATTGTGCACATTATCGTATACTAGATTTGTAGTGAACACTGCCTAGTGCTATATAAATAATGCAAACTGCTAGAAGTAATGCACACTACATAGTACAACCTTCATATAAATTGTTAATATAAACAAAAATAAATACATAAATTTGAATACATATAAAATACACATGAAAAACTGAAAGTATTTGCTGTTGAATATATTAATATGACTCATCAACCAACTTTTAACAGCTCCACCAATCGGCACAAGGCTTTCACCGAGGTCTTGGTCATGGGCCGCTGCATGGACATGTACATGTTCATAGTGGTCTTGATGATGGTGCTGATGCTGTAAGCGTACAGGATTCCCTACAGAAACACAAACACATCTGGTTATAAAACAGTTGCTGCACTGGAAATGTAATGTAAATCAAAAAATTATGAATTTCCAACTCTATAATGAACATTTTAATCTCAAAAATAGCAGAAAAGAAAAAACATAAGTCTCTACCTGCACAAAGATATTACACCTGTTGCTCAAATCCTCAGACAGTTTGTCTGGTTTCGGTTCTTTTGATAATATAGACTCCATCTTCATCATCCAGGAGGTGACAAATATGTAGTATGACTGCATGTCCCTGCATAGAAACACATACATGGAACCCTAAATGATATATTTATAATGACGTAAAATACAATGACCACTAAACTTTACTAGGCTAAATTGTAACTGATTTATGAATCATATCAGAAGCGTGTATGTCTTACTTCATTAGCGTCTGCGCCTTTTGCTGGAGGAATGCATCTCTGCTGCTGCGGATGCTCTGGATGCTCTTCTTGTCCATCAGTTTAGCTGCTGCAGGGACTTTATTTATCAAAAATGTGTCTGGAAACCAGATTATATTAGCTGCTAATGTAACTGCAGGGACCTGGAGGAGAGAGAATGGAAACAGTTTTCATATCTGATCTATATATCCCACTCCACTAGTTAGTGTACTCACCTTTTTACACACATCCAGCAGGGATTTGTAGATCTTCTTGTCCACTGTCCTGAAGATATGGAAGTGCAGCACAAAGAGGCCACATATGCCTGTATATTTATCCCGCTGATCAATCTCTGATGGCTCTCCTGCAAGTCAAATAGATCATAACGGTTGTTATTTACAGCTGAGATGTTTTATTAATGGCATTTGTAATTAATTTAGGTTAATTATAAATACAAACCAAGCTTTGATTCAACGTTGGCAAAAATGGTTCTGATATTGTACGCAAACTCCTCCGCAAAGGCACTGTTTTTAGAAACGGATAGACCTTCTCCTGGGTCATCAAACCTCTGCTCCACACAAGCCTGTGTGAAAAAGAATAACTTAAGTTATAATTATTTAACTTCTGTTAAGTGACATATTTCAATGACCAATAATGCAGTAACAACTTCAGTAGAAAAGACACATTTTCTCCTAAGAATAACGTACACTGAAGAATTATGCATTATAATATCAACATGTTTTTAACCTGTAAATTAACATTATTTATATATAAAATTAACTAATACATATGTCGTTCCAAACCCGTAAGACCTTTGTTCATCTTTGGAACACAAATTAAGATATTTTTGATGAAATCCAAGAGCTTTCTGGCCCTCCATAGACAGCACCATAGATTTTACCGATGTCCTTACTACCTTTCTGGGCCTTGAACGTATCAGTTGTGTTGCTGTCTATGCAGGATCAGAAAGCTCTCAGATTTCATCAAAAATATCTTAATTTGTGTTCCGAAGATGACAATGGTCTTACGGGTTTGGAACGACATGAGGGTGAGTAATTAATGACAGAATTTTCATTTTTGGGTGAACTATCCCTTTAAGTGTTCTCTATCTTCCTACAATTTTGATTGTATGTTTTAAATGTTTCTCATAGCAGAAATAGGTTTTAAAATACAAAAACAGAAAATGAGGAAGTCTGGGAACGGTTCTGACCTGAAAAATCATGCTGTCCAACAGTTGCCCCTCTAGCTTCAGTAAAAGCTTCTCAAAGGGTTTTAGTTTCTCCTCTGGAATTGCAAACTTAGCTGGGTTATGATGGACAGATTTCAGTAACCTTCAAACAACAACAAAGAATTTGTGGTCAGAAATCAAGAACCTTCATTTTGTCTTCAGGTCCAACATTAGGTTTTACAGATCGGTTCAAGACCTAAAAGGTCCCACTTCACCTTTTGTACATCTTCCAGTGATCTTTCAGTGTGGCGTGGTTCTCCATGATCTCATCCAGGGTGATGAGGACCACCAGAAGTTCTCCCAGATGCTCGTACACTGTCTGATTGTAGACAAAGAGAATCCATCAATGCAAGACGACAGGTTGCAGTGAAGATCCACATGAAGAGGACAGAGAAAATGAAAATTACCTGAAAGTGTACACCTGTGGACTCAATGATTTTTGTTGCACTCCTGAGATATAAAAAACAAACAAACAAAAAAAATCAGCAAAACTGCATTCACATAATATGAGAATATTTCACATTTCTCACTTGTTGCTGTTGTACAAAGCAGCCAGCTGGTGAACCATATTCACCACTACCTCAAAGCAGCGCGACACAAAGCAAGACAGCTCCTGTAACATACAACCAAATAAAACAATGTTCAGTGATATTTTTTTATATTTTCAGTAACAATTCAAAAAGATCATAATGTCAAACCTGTAAGAAGGAAATGAAGCGGCCAATCTGAATCTGAGACTCTCCCTCCACCACACTAGTGTCTGACACTGCAATCCAATTAAAAGAAAAAATAAATAAATAAATAAATAATTACTATGCAATACCTTTTTATTAATAATTAAATATAATATAGTTATAATATAGTTAAATTAAATTAAAGTAGAACTTAATTTAATAGGTGCATGCTGTTCCAAAGAAAATAAAAACATTCAATTCCGGATAAATAAAACCAATTGGCATTTAATATCCAATCAGATATACACTTATGGAACTAAAATGTGAATCATGTTGAATATAAAAGATTCTCATGCAGATGGACTGTAAACTGAACAGCAAAAACCAAAAGAGTAGTTCTTACCTCCCTCACCATAATACAACAAGCCATTGTAGAACTTGGTTTCAGCCTAAAATTAGAAATATCAAAACCGTTAATATGAGACCATTAACAATTTTGCTCAATTTACTTCAAATTAATTGACTTCATAAACATCCACAGGTTTGGGGTCGGTATGTTTTTTTGATGTTTTTGAATTAAGTAAGAGACTTGCACACCAAGGCTGCATTTATTTGATCTAAAATAATGAAAAAAAATATATAATATTGTAAAATATTTTCATTATTTAAAATAAATGTTTTCTGTTGTAATAAATTTTAAAATGTATTTTATTCCTGTGATGCAAAGCTGCATTTTGAGCATCATTACTCCAGTCTTCCGTGTCACATGATCTTTCAGAAATCATTCTAATATGCTGATTTGCAGCTCAAGAAACATTTCTTGTTATTATCAGTGTTGAAAACAGTTGTGCTGCTGCATATTTTTGTGGAAACTGGAATACATTTTTTCAAGAACCTTTGATTAACCAAAAGTTCAAAAGAGCAGCATTTATTTGAAACAGAACTCTTTTTGGAACATTATACATGTCATACACTGTCATTTTTATCAATTTAATGCATCCTTCTTGTATCATCTCCATTTATTATTCCATTTATGTCTCATACTTACCTCATATTTCAGCTTTTTAACTTCACAGCAAAGAGCTGCATACACTGTGATGACTTTATTAAGCACCTGGTGAAAAATAAGAGAGAAAAAGCAACAGGTGAAATCATAATAGACTAATTTCCATCACATGTAAAGTGCAGCATCTAAAACAATAAACAGTTCAATCTTGAACCAAAGATTTGCAGACATCTCATACCTTATTATCTGTCTTGATGAGCTCCAACAGTGAAGACTGTTCATACGGCACGAGCTGGTGTGACAGAGCAAGGACAGTGATATGACATAAAAGCAATTAATTAAAAAATAAACACTGTTATGAAGCTGTAAGTCATGACACAACACCTTCAAAGTGATGGGGTCCAGAGTGAAGTCCCATACATCTCCGACAGAGTCGTCCAACGCTTCTTCAATTCCCTGGAGCTGAGCGGTGTATTCTTCTAAGAACTTCTCATAGTTTTTAACCTGCACTTCTGTGTGAATTTCTGCAAGGAAGGAACCAAATGCAAGAGATCAACAGTCACAAAACCAGAAATAAAATCTCCAAATGACTTCCTTCCTTATTTGTGTGAAAGAAAATTTAAGGTGTTTTAATATAATTTAATTAGAATTTTTATCAATAATAATAACTACTTTTAATTAATAATTTTGATGCTAATATATATATATATATATATATATATATATATATATATATAGTATGTGAATCTATGACATCAATAACAACATTTAATACTATAAAGAGAATTATTAAAATGATTAATATTATTCTGAGCATTGAATTCACTGGTCAATCAGTTCATTATCTATTTTTGCATTAAAAGAAATCCAATCCTCCAATGCAATGATATGGAAACCCTTTCAAATGAAAATGAAAGGCTTCCTTATCAATTTTTTTCTGAAATCACACATTAATCTAAGCTGAGTGCTTGAACTTGGCCACTTTCCTTGGTCATCTGACAGCTAGCTAACATTACTCAGCTAGCTGCAGGATTTATACATCTTTTACACTTAAAAAAAACAAATTACCGATATCATTCCGATCAGACGCGTTACTCACTTTGTGATCCGTCATCAAAGCGGTCAAACTCCCAATCAGGAGATAATGAATCCACAGCCATCCTGATAGAAACGACACAGACTGGGGTTTTCAGACAGCTGCCGCTAGGTCAGTCTGTTTGGGGTAGGGTTGCCAGGTTTTCACAGCAAAACCCGCCTATTTGCTACTCAAAACTAGCCCAATCGCTTTTCGGCGGATTCCCTGTAAAAATCGCGTTCAGGTGGGATAAAATACACGTTTTTTGGCGGGGTTCCCCTGATAAAAGTCGCATTCCAGGGGCTAAATATCACGTTATTAGGGTCGCGGACATGAAAATCATCCCGCGTAAAGTAGCCCAATTCCGCGGGAAAACCGCGGACTTGGCAACACTGGTTTGGGGGTTTACTGCACAGTGAGGGAGGGGCTGCTGTGCTTCGAATCACATGATTCTCAAGCTTCGGGGCGAATTTCATAATAAAAGCACGCAGAAAAGACCCGGATGTATATTTAGCTCAACGTTTACGTTTTATATTGTCATATATATTTAAATTTTGACATATATGTTGTAATATATATTATATGTAAGTATATTACCTTTTGAGTAATGTTCTGAAGACAGGGGGTTTGGAAGAATGATAATGCAATGTCATAATTTTGATTAAATAAATTAAAGAGAAGAGAAATATTGCATTTGAGTAAATCTCAATATAGAAATATTGCTATTAAAAACGAATGCATCAAGAATCAGTGACTTTTGACTTGCAGTTCTCACTCTGTCCTGCGAGTGGCGCCATAAAGCACAGCGACAACACAAGTTAACAAAACAACGTTTTCCTCCTAATTATACAAATGAATGCATTATTTACCAGTCCGTTGAACCGCAAAAGCTCGCATTCATAACCATTTACCGTGCAGCCCTGTTTTAGTCTGTTTCTAATGAGAAACGCGTGTCAAATGAGTTCATGGGCATTTATGAGCTCAGCACAAACAGCAGCTTCACAAACCTGCATTATTGACTTCACTGTCTGCTAATAATGTGTTTGGAGGCTGAATGAGAGAAAAGAGTGAAAAAAGTGCTCGACAACCACAACATGTCCATCTTGTTGGTTTTTAGGCTTTGCAGCTTTGAGGTAAGCTTTTTGTAAGCACTGGCTTTACAACTGAAGTTAATTAATTAATTACAGTTATTTACAATTGACGTTTAAATTTAAAATCTAGTGACATTCCTGTGTGCATGAGACAAAATGTATCCAATTAAATTTTAAATAATTTTATTTATTTTTATTTATTGCGCATATACTGTGCCATGCTGTATTTTATATACATTTATTTATTTTTTTATTTAAACAATATTGTATATACTACAATTTATTTAGCATCTCAGATTGGTGAGTTTGTTGGAAACATTTTATAGTTATAGTGGCATCTGTAACAGGCGAGACTGGTATGTTACTAGTTCAACTTTTAAGTGATGTCGCTGTCAATATTTAACAGTGAAGTAGATTCAATATTCTTATAAATTAACTCTGTTTGATGCAGTGTTTTTTTATCATCATGGATATACTATTATAGTTTTTATTAATATTTTCATTTAATTTTATTTTTATATCTTTTGTTTTAATTTTAGTTATAGCCATTTTGTTGTTGTTTCTGTCATTTTTATTCTTTTTTTTAATATGTCTACATATTTATTTTTTATTCAAGTTTTAGTTATTTTAGTACATAACTAAAACTCATTTATTTAAATGTTTTAACCCTGGTTTAATATTGATCATTTTTATATTGTTATTCTTGATTTGAAGTGTTTCATGTTTTTCAGGTGAGATGTCAAGCAACTATATCATCACTCACTGAAATCATCTATACTAATTTGATTTAAAATTCATCTATACACACAATCTAAGATTCATTATATCAGGTACCTTTACATGATTCATGTGCAACAAACAACTCTTGGTACTTTGAAATCGAGCTCAAGACTGTGTAATATATTTTTTTGGTATGGTTGTGTGATGACAATGGGATCCATCACTGAAGAAAAGCAGAAAGAGTGTCAGCTGACCTCAGCTGTTCACCTGTTATCTGGAGAAAATGGGCATCAGTTTATGCCAGAGACCAGAAGTCCCGACAGAACATCAAGCTTCCGCAGAAAGGAATTTTCAGAGTCGGATCCCTTACTTCCCAATGAGTTTTACAGGACATCATTGGCCTCTGGGACCGTATTGCAAACTCATGGCCAGGAGATGCCGAACGATTCCTCCTGGCTGGTTTTGGGACAGTTCTGGCAGGGATGTTGCTGGATGAGTAGAGAGATGATAATGATGGGGTGGATTTCGGATAAGCTGACTATAAATGGTTGTTTTTTTGTGTTGATGAATCAGCACTGGGACGTTTTCCGTAATGTGACTGAGATCTTCATCCTTGTCCCTGGGCCTAAATGGCAACCTGGAGATGACACTGGCATCAAGACTCTCCACCGCTGTAAGATTGCTGTCTTATCTATATACCTATAAAACCCCACTGAACCAACGTTTACTTTCAGACTGGTTTATGTCGGTTTTATGCCAGGCCAAAAGCCATGCTGTTCCCCAGAAAAATAAATGGGGATGTACAATTGGTACCCCCTTTTTTCAGTGTTTTTTGGCTAATACTGGATATTGAGTTCTACATGCTCATTTTTCCTGTTTTTACTTTTCGATTACTTTTGCAGTCATAATGCTCACAAAAAGTTAATCTTTTAAAAATTATTGAACTACACTGTTAAATATAATATTTAGCAAATCTCACAATGACTATCCAATTTTCATTCCATACATTGTAATGTTGTAATGCCTAATTTTCTTGTCTTGTAGCATTTAAAACTATTAATTTTAGTTTATAGTGTTTTTTCCCATTTATTTAGGCAAAATAGTACAGAATTCTAATATAAGCCAATTATCTGTTATGGGTCAATTAATGTGAAAATAATTATTGGCTTATCAGTATCCCTAAAGTTGGTCAACTAGAATGGTCTTTCTGATGATGTTAAGCAGTGAAGTCTAGCTGGTTAACCTAGTTAAGAAGCCTAGTGCGGACAACTGTATAAAAATATCTTATTTACGCATTTGTTTTATTAGTACTATTAGCGATATTAATATTTTTTATTATTAATTAAAATGCATTAAATGTGACTTTGCATCTGTAATCTACAATGTGAAAATAAAGGTTCTTTATTGGCATTGAAGCACCTTTAACATTGATAGAACATTTCCTTTGTGGTTCTTTGTAGTGGAAAAGGGTTTTTCTGATTATTAAAATGTTCTTCACACTATAAAAAATTGTTCTTTCACTGAAAGGTTCTTTTGGGAACCCAAAATGGCTCTTCTGTTGCAAAAATAAATAAATAAATGATATAGCTCTGCTTTGCTGTTGCAGGGTGGTCACAGCATCACTGCTGCTGGGTTTGCATCCAGCTTTTGTTTCAGACAAATTTGTATCTACTTAATATAGGCCATTTATAATCTTTAAACATTTCATGAGCATCAAATAAGGAGGACATCATCTGATCATGAGGTTATTCTCACTTGAATGACTCGTGGCTTGTGATCTTGGCCATGCAAATCCATTTTCCATACAGGTCCTGAATATAAACCCAGCAACCTCAGGCCACATGGCTCATATTATCAGCATTTAGCATAAATGGATAAGACTCTCAGTATGATTAATGGGAGAATTTCCATAGTGCCGACAAACAAGTTTGTGGAAAACGGTGATATTTTTTCAGATTCTTTGGTGATTGCCTGACGCCAGTGTGGGTAATTCTTTCATTTCAGCACCCTGAAAGCCCAAAACTGCTGCTTTCCAGCTGGGAGCCAATAATAACTGCAATGGTGATCAGCAGGTAAATGTTTCTCACTTGGTACATCAGTTAATGTCTATGTCTGGACCTTTTTGGGATGGTTCAACCAGCTTATGTTGGTTTCTGTTTCATATCTCCAGTCTTGGAGGACTGATCCTTGACCGTACTATCACAGATCCAAAGCTTGAAGGAGTCGTTCTCTACAGTCCTGTTATAAATGGTGGGTCAGACTGAACTGATATACTATCTACTGTGTTAACTGTTTGTTTCAAATTATATGCATACCTTTCGATTTCAACCTTTCCTTAAAGGAATAGTTTACTCAAAAATTAAAATTCTGTCATTAATTACTCACCCTCATGTGGTTCCAAACCTGTAAGACCTCCGTTCATCTTCGGAACACAAATTAAGATATTTTTGATGAAATCCGAGAGCTTTCTGACCCTACAGCAACGCAACTGACACGTTCAAGGCATAGAAAGGTAGTAAGGACATCATTAAAATAATAATAACAATTAAAAATAACGAATTTATTAAACAATTTCTTCTCTTCCATGTCAGTCTTCGATGCATGCGTGTGGTGCTGCTTGACACACGTCAAATTCTTACATGGAAGAGAAGAAATTTCTTTGCGCACGAAAAGTATTCTCGTAGCTTCATAAAATTAAAGTTGAACCACTGATGTCACATGGACTATTTTAACGATGTCCTTACTACCTTTCTAAGCCTTGAACATGTCAGTTGCGTTGCTGTAGGGTCAGAAAGCTCTCGGATTTCATCAAAAATATCTTAATTTGTGTTCCGAAGATGAACGAAGGTCTTACGGGTTTGGAACGACATGAGTAATGACAGAATATTAATTTTTGGGTGAACTATTCCTTTAAGGTGTTGGTGGTAATCTGGTTTCCATCCAGGCTAGTCGTATAGCCACGTATCTTCATTTTCACTGTCCGCTGGGTGAACTTCCAGACAACGCTAAAGGATGTTACTGCCCCTGCCGCAGCTTTTGCACCACAGGTAAGAGATTTCCATCAATGAATTTAGCTTCAACCTTGATCAAACTCACCTGCCTGTAACTTTCTAGTGATCCTGAAGACCATGATTAGGTTGTTCAGGTGTGTTTGATTTGGGGTTGGTTTGACTGAAAGTGCACCTGGTTTAAGGTTTCAGAACGAAGACAAAAACACTCTTCCTTGCTTCTGACAGGACCGAATGGAATATCACGTTGGCCATCCCAGGTCACCTGGTCTTCATCTACAGCATTTACCTAATACAAGGCAGCCCAGATTCACCCACTGCAGTCTGCATTTTCTTCTATTTGGTAGCTATTTGACAGTGGTTAAATATTTTTGAATAATGTTCATTCGGACTATATATATAGAGCAAGAGAGAGAGAACATTAGGGAGAATATTAATATAAATATAAGTTTTGGTGAGTGACACAACTGTGGGACAAATAAATGCTTTTATACATTAAATATTAAAATGGTTTAGGTTTATTTTAATCTTTGTTCAGATTATCATTGTTTTAAAATGGTCATATTTTTATGATGAAGTATCAGTCTTGGAAAACAATAAAACAAACATAATATAAAAAATTAAAAAATAACCTGTACACACATATACACACACACACACACACACACAAATAAATAATAATAAAAATAAATAAATAAATAAATCATGAAGGCACAGAACATGTTTCCAATACATTTTAATGTGATCTTCATATCTAATGGGCTAGTTACTCAAAGAATGTAATATATTACTCATTACTAGTTACTTCTTTCAAAAGTAATTTTATTACTTATTACTTTCTGGCAACAGTAATTAGTTACACTACTAGTAACATTACTTTTTCTTCACGCCCCACAGACATTGTAACTTCCACATAAAATTCTTCTAGAATGTTACTAACAACATATTTCTGCCTCATCATTTGACCAAAATCCACATTAGATCGCAGTCAGAAGTGATTACAAACACTCAATAGTGATTGATAGTGACATTCAAGAAGTGTTGTATTAATATCTTTAATTGTCATGCGTAGCTTGAAGCTAATTGTAATTTCTCTGTTACCCATATACGGTTATATTTCATTGTATTTTATCAAATCACTTAAGTTTGTAAGAAACTGTTTAATTTTCCAAAAAGATTTTTAATTATAGTAATATAATGTATCACATGCTGATCAGAGGGATGTAATACCAGAGTAAAGTAAAGCCACAACTTACACAACAGTGTTCAGATCATATTTTTCCCCTGACAAAATCAATATAATGCAATATTTCTATCTCCTGAATGTAAGTTTTTCCATATTCCAAGCTTGCCTGCTGCACTGGGGACATCACACGCATGAGCGAGTCCTGAAAATCATGTAAATAAATCTAGGAATTATTTGATTGTTGGATTTTAATCAGCGGGGTTGAGGCATCAAAAGTAACTAAGCCGTTTTATGGATGGTAACTGTAATATCATTACTGAAATCTTATTAGTAATTAGTTACACTACTGCAAAAAAGTAATATTATTACAGTAACTAAGTTACTAGTAACTGCTTGAGAGCCCTGATTGATATAATCCAGTGAATACACAGTGTTAGAGTCGCAGGGCTCTTGAAATGTCCATGAAATAGCCTACATAAGCTCATCTCCACATAATATGAATTATGTACCCAAGCAATAATAACAGTAACCATTACATGTTTCTTATAATAACATTTCAGGTCACAGACTGTGGGATGCTTCTCAAAGCAAACGCTAAGGATTTCAGTGCGGTGTACCAAACACTACCAATAGAGGGCGCTATTTAGACAACACTGTGTTTTTATTTGTAAACAGAGTGGCTCTAGCGCCACCTCGTGGCCGAGGCAGAAGGACTGTTCAGCCCTGCGCAGGGACTGGCTCTCCCGCAGCCATTTTCTGTCCAACCACACGGCCGAGCTGAGACGAGAACCAACCAGGGCTTCATCGCAGGTGAGTGCGCGGCTCCGGCCAATGATTGCTAACCCTTCGTTACATCGAATGGAAATCTCCGCGCGCGAGTGTTTTATTATTAGTTGGCGGGGAGAATGAGAAATTAAGCGCGCTTTATGAAAAGCAGCTCGCTGTTGGAGGAATAATTGTTAAAAGCTGATGATCGTGATCGGCCCCTTTGTTTACTAGCGGATCCCTTACCCTCACCCCACCCTCTTCTGCTGTTTAATGCAGCCATCAGTTATAATAACTCATCTGACCAATTTATCTGAATGGTTTAATTGGGGAAGTCTGGTTTGTTTTTGTTTAGTGTGTGTAAACATCCATGTTCATTGCTAGCACCGGCGCGAGCTCTTTAGCCAATAAAATGTGTTCTGGTATTAAAATGTTGATATAATGTGACATTTTATTTTTAATTCGCTTTTTATTTATTAAATTTCATATTTAGACTACACCGAATGCCTTCAGTATATAATTGGTTACATCTTTTTTTTTTTTTTATAATTTGTAAATATATAATCAATCCTGTGACGGTCTATGAGGGGACTTTGTGTTTTGTATGTTTATGTAATTCACTGACAGATCACACTTATTACTGAATAAAATAAAGGTTAAATTCATATTAATGGCTTAATAGTTGATTCTCAGTTTTGCATGCCCACTGTGGCCAGAAATGCTGTCTAGGTAGGCAGCTCACTAGGGTTTGAAACACAACTAATAATTTATAGCTGTAATACAATTAATTTATGTTTCAGATGGACGGAGACGGTTCAACCACAGATGCCTCCCAACTTGGCATAACAGGAGAATATATGGATGGTAGTCACTTTGTTCTAGCTCAAGCTCCAGAAGGTAAGTGAAGCTATTTAAATTATTACAACTGATTTATTAATCATTTAATTAACTGATTAAATACATTATAAAAAAAATGATGCATTTATTATGTGATATTTTGTATAATTAAATAATAGAATATTTAAGTTACAAATAAATAATTGTTTACATTTTATATAATAAAAATATATAATCGTATATTTATTAATGTCAAATTTAAATTATTCTAAATTATTTATTTATTTATTTATTAAATTACATATTTTTCTGGTCAAAAGTTTGGAATCATTAAGATTTTTTATTGTTTTTAAAGACAAGGTTATATTTATATTTGATCAAATATAAAGTAAAAACAGTAATATTGTGAAATATTAGTACTATTTAAAATTACTGTTTATATATATATATATATATATATATATATTTATTTATTTTTTTTTTTAAATGTGATTTCTTCCTATGACGACATCTGAATTTTCAGCATCATTACTCTAGTCTTCAGTGTTACATGATCCTTCAGAAATCATTATAATATGCTGATTTGATGCTTGAGAAACATTTCTTATTTGTTTATTTTATAAAGATGAAGGTGATGACGGTCTCAATGACCATGAGGATGGCAATGGAAGCAAAGATAACCTACGTGAACAAGACATTTATCTCCCCATCGCCAACGTTGCTCGAATCATGAAGAATGCAATCCCACAAACTGGAAAAGTAAGTCATTCTTAAGGCAGTTTGGTTTGGAGAAGGAAAAATAAAACCCTTTTTTTTATTTGTTATTGTTTGGTTTATATATAACAAGATGCACTTTGATCACCTCTCTATTTATTTGTTTAGAGCTTCTTATTTAATACCCTTTATATTGTTAAAAGAAAGCGAAACTTTAAAAAAGTCATGTTATTCAAAAGAAAATCTTTCTCTCCATCACCTTAGATAGCAAAGGACGCCAAGGAGTGTGTGCAGGAGTGTGTGAGCGAGTTCATCAGCTTCATCACTTCAGAAGCCAGCGAGAGATGCCATCAGGAGAAACGCAAGACGATAAACGGCGAAGACATCCTGTTCGCAATGTCCACGCTGGGTTTCGACATGTATGTGGAGCCTCTGAAGCTCTACCTGCAGAAGTTCAGAGAGGTAACATTGACGTTCAACATCCCTGAAGTAAAAAGGCTTATTCACTTCATGCCTGGTATAAGCAGAAACACTTTGCACAGCTGTCAGAGGTGTGGAGTTCTCCTCTTGATTGGTTGAGCTCTTTTGATTGACGTTACATTTGTGTAAATGTTCTCAGGCCATGAAAGGAGAGAAAGGCATAAGCACCGTAACAGTAACCGAAGGCATGGGAGAGGAGCTGACTGACGAGACTTTCAGTAAGTAACTGATTAGTACAGATGGGTACATTACTGGTGGTTACAACCAAACTCGAATTTAATTTTTTATTTATTATTGTTTATGTACTGTTATATTAATACTTCGGTAATTATTGTTTATATACTGTTGTAGTATTTAAATTTTTTTCTTATTTTTAATTTCAGTATTTTTTCTGTGATTTTGTTAGGAGTTTTTTGTTGTTGTTGTTGTTGTTTTAATATATATATATACACACACACACACACACACACACACACAGGGCTCTACAGTGCGACCATTTCAGTTGCATTTGCGACTATGAAAATATATTTAGGAGCACGTGTGACTGACCCGATCAGCATATTTGTTTGCGCTGAGGGAGCTTCAAAGGTTCCTAACGTACTTATAACTTG
Source organism: Spinibarbus caldwelli (assembly GCA_039654775.1). Lineage (NCBI taxonomy): Eukaryota > Metazoa > Chordata > Actinopteri > Cypriniformes > Cyprinidae > Spinibarbus > Spinibarbus caldwelli. The sequence continues at coordinate 14,433,588 of CM077265.1, read as the reverse complement.
TTTTTGCAGCGTTGAGTAATGTATGACAGACATATCCTCTCATTATAACAAACAAAGTATAGAAAGAAAGTAAATAAGAGATTTACTATGCAGTGTAGAGAGCTGCGTTGATTATAATGAGTTTTGTGAGATCGTGATGAACTAAGAGGAGTGACAGCTTTTAATGATTATTAAGGAAGTTTGAAAATGTGATATTGATTTAATACAACAGTACATTAAAAAGGAAGTTAATATTAAGTGACTTATATTGTCTGACTACTACACTATTGCCTTATTTTGCTCTATTTCGTCAACGAAAATAGTTTGAAACAAAGTAACAGCTGAGCTGCTGCGTGTTTCCATTCAAACACAGCGGTGTTTTGTTTATGAATGATCTGCGTTTTTAACCGAATCTAGTGAGTCAATGATTCAATTACCCATTCATAAAGACAGTCTGATTCTTGAATGAATCAGCTGTTCGAACGAATTAATTGAATGAATGATTCAGTGATCAAATCAGTGATTTGCCGCCACCTGCTGGGAGTTTTAGTTTAATTTTTAAAGTATCTTTTCTGTTATTTAAATCATTTAATATTTCTATATTCAAAATTTTATATTTAAAACATTAACCTCAACATGAATTTATAAATTTAATTGCACTCATGCGACCTCTGAGCCTCATTAAACGACTGAAAATACACCTACAAGCCACCTGTGTGCTCTTCTGTGCCACCTCTGTAGTACAAATTTATTTCTTAAATACTGTTTTCATTTGATTGGTAACTTATTCTTATTCTACTTATTCTACTTTTTATTCTGCTGTTTTAATTAGAAATGTTAAAAAGTTTATAAATATATTTTTTGAATTGGATAAATAAAAGTTGATATACTTTTAATAAAGTTAGAAAAATGCCATTAGAAAGGTAAAAACTAAATTCCCTGTAAATCACTTTGAGTCAAATATCACCTCGTAATGGGTAGGTTCATTTTTTATCAATTTTTAATTACTGATTAGAAGGTGCTCCTAAATTTTTGACCGTGCTCCTAAATTTTTATATATATATATATATATATATATATATATATATATATATATATATATATATATATATATATATATAGCTTGAATTAAGTAATTAATTTACTTTATATATTTTATTTAATTTTAGTGTTTTTTTGTTTTTGTTTTTGTTTTTATTTTGTTTTTTTTGTGTGTTTTTTTTACTTCAACATATTCTACATCAACAAACCTATTTTAATTCAGGTAGTTGCCAAAGCAGCTTTTCTCATTTATGAACTGTATGTACACTGTGTTATTATTTATCTTTAATTCAAATGAATGTCTGAAATATTATGAAAATACTTGTATTTTTATTATCCTTTTACAGTTCTATTAACAGTAATAAATTAACAGCAAATTTATCAAACGTTGTAAAAATATCTAAATAAATATGCAGTTTGACTTGACATTCATTAATAGAAAATAGTAATATTTTATGTATTTAATTTGTTTTTAAATTAAATAATTTAAATAAGCTGTTTATACACAGTATTTTTCTGCACGTTTTGTATTAATAATTAATTGATCAATTAAATATAATTTCAATTACATTGACTTTGAAAATAGACATAATTATAATAATAATTATTATTATACAGTAATTATTCACAATATCAATAATCATTATGGAGACTTAGAATTTCGAATTAATTATAAATTATTAAATTATCATAAAATTATATATATTACATTATACTATACATACTAATTATATATAATAAAACACACACACCCACACACACTCTCACATATATTTATTTTAAATTTCTTAAATTATTTATATTACATATAAATGCAATGTTATATTTACAAAAAAAATGAAATAATGTTTTGTAATTTTCTTGTATATGTTTGTCATTTTGTTCATTCGGACAACACATTATATAGATTTTGAAATTATATATATATATATATATATATTAGTGCTGTCAATCTATTTAAAAAAAATACTTAAAACTCTTGAGTTCTTGTCATATTTTATTACCGTTTTCTAAACTATAGCAAATAAACTGTGATAATGTGAGAAATGTTGAAGGTGTCTGAATAAATGTTGGTTTGACTGTATATATATATATATATATATATATATATATATATATATATATATATATATATATATATATATATATATATATATATATTAAATTGTGTGTGTGTGTGTGTGTGTGTGTAAAATACTCAAGGTTGGTTTAGAGGTTAATTTTTACAACGCAGCAGAAAAAAAGATCATTTACACAATATTTATGTTTACACAACACAAAAAACATGTAGTGTAAATGTTGACTAATCCAACACAATGAAATGTTTTTCTTTCTCAGCAAATCCACTACCTGCAGGAATCATAACAGCTGATGGACAGCAACAGAATGTGATGGTCTACACCACCTCCTATCAGCAGGTCAGAATCAAACCAAGATAGCACACTTCATTCTTCACTTTTAAGCATTTTGAGTGATGCTTTTAATTGTTTCTCATCTGATGCAGATCCCAGGTGTGCAACAGCTCCAGTTCTCCTGAAGATGTGCAAAAACCAACACCTAATCATCACGAATCAGACCTCCACACTTCCACATGTCATGAGCGGTGAGGTCTGTTATGGAGGTCTTCAGCGGACTCTCACAGGTCACTGAGCTGGACTTCTATGTTTGTTTAGCTTGTTTTTGTGTGTGCTCCGTGTGTCTCTGTGCACACACACATTATGATTTTACGTGACTAGTCTGTTGGGTGTTATTTTGTTTGTTTTTCATCACACAGTTAGAGTTTTATCTATGTAAAGGTTTGGGATAAAAGGGGTCCGGAGAGGGTTCAAAACTAACTCACCCCTCTATCAAAGCAATAAAACAACAAATGTGAATTTTCCTGCAACTTAGTGGAATGAGGGCTTTGCTCCTTTTTTATGTAGATTAAAAATCATGTTGCATGTGTAATTTCAGTTTGATGAGATGTTAACACTTAAAATAAAATGTAAATAGTTCATATTTTTGTGTATGGATTGTTTTTTCCTCTGAATTTGTATTGATGCATTTCATTCAACCTGAAGAACTCATTTTAAAGCAATCTGCATTTATCAGTCAATTCCAAAAAGAAATGTAAGTTCTTCGTTGTGGCTGATTTTAGGACAGTGACTTTCTTTGGATGATTTTACATTCAATTCTTGCTGAATTTCATTTTTTTATTATTTTAATTTTGTTGTTGTAAAACCATGCTTTAATAAGGACATCAGTTACTGCCGTTAGATCATGCCTCCACTCCAGATAATTAAGATCCAGCCCCGGACGCCAATATATCAGTTTGTCCGGTAACAGAACAACTAGTCAGCAGAGCTGTTGATACCCAAACCCTGCTAATAGCAAGTCTTGTCTGTTACCCAAAAATACCCAAAACGGGTGTTTAACAGTCCTCTTTCAGTCAAGAAGTTGACTGAGAAGAGCAAAAAAAAAGGAGACAAAGTGATGATGGTAAAAAAGTAACAGAGTTTATTGAACACAAATTCAACAAGCAGTATTATACCAAAACTGATTCACAACAACATCCCATAAACCTTTCACTTATCACTTATTCATACAGACAAAACGGTTCACAAAACCCCACAATCATGGGACTGAACAATAATGCAAATGCATAAGCAAGAAAATAATAAATATAAAAATATAGAAGCATAACAAAAATAATGTGAATAAATTATAAAATAATTTAAATGATAAAAAATAATCAAGTGATAAATTATAAATGGCTAATGACTCATGATAATACGAATAAATGATTATAAATTAATAAAAATCAAGAAAAATAAAACTATGATTGCTCTATTGATGCAACAGCACATAAAAAATGACATTTAAAAATCATGATTATGAAAAGAAAAGAGGAACAAAACACTTCAGTAATTAATTTATAAAAAATATTTGTCCCTAGTTGTCATCTTTTCTCCAATATCACGCTTATATCAGGTTTAGTACAAAGTATTTTGTGGGTATTTAAAGGGATACTCCACCCCAAAATGAAAATTTTGTCATTAATCACTTACCCCCATGTCGTTCCAAACCCATAAATGCTTCGTTCGTCCTCGGAACACAATTTAAGATATTTTGGATGAAAACCGGGAGGCTTGTGACTGTCCCATTGACTGCCAAGTAAATTACACTGTCAAGGTACAGAAAAGTATAAAAAACATCGTCAAAATAGTCCATCTGCCATCAGTGGTTCAATCTGAATTTTATGAAGCGACAAGAATACTTTTTGTATGCAAAGAAAATAAAAATAACGACATTTATTCAACATTTAGTCTCCTCTCTGTGTCAGCGTCGCGCTATTTTGGAGAGCATCCGATGGATGCAAAGTGCGTACGCTATTCTCTATCATCAGTAACGCATGGATACATATTGTACGTTTATTTACATTTTGATTTGAACGGAAACCACGTATCCATGCATTACTGATTAGTAAAAGTAAATTACATTACTAAAAGTAGAGAAATTGAATGGGATGCCTGACAGCCGCGTCACCCACCTCCGCTTAGCCAGATTGTCTGATGGGGCGGTTCACACTTTAACACTTTTGACTGTGTCCTGACTCAGGAGAGGAGCGGGGGTTTTCTGCAGCCTCATACCTCTCATCTGACAGCGAGGAGAGAAGTACAATGAATCAAATTCAGTGATACATCAGAGAAGCGGTGGATTTTTTGATCTCAGTGAAAATACTCTATTTGTAGATATCTTGCTGTCTAGCCATATCAACAGACTATGTCAAAATTATATTTATCCGTCAATCATATTTTATTACAGTCCACTGTGACATGTATTTGAGGAAGTCCTGTCAATCATTTTTGTCAGAATGATTTATGACCTGTCAATCTCCATATGGAATGTGTTTGTTTTTGCATCTTCTCTGAGTTTCAACTTATTCTGCAACCTCTCTATAGTCCAGGATGGCTGTCAAATCTGTTTTCTGGTGTTTATTTTTAACAATATTTTGTACAACTGTCAATCATAGTTTCATAGCATGGTTGGTTTCATAAAATTCTGTGTCTGTCAGAATCCAGATTTTTCAGTCTGAACCAGCTGATTATGTGTTAACTGTTTGAATATGTTTTCTTATATAAAGGAATCTCAGATCAGCCATTACCCTGCTAGAGGAATGCTGACAGATGTTTTAGCTGCGTATACAGAGAAAATATTCAAGCCCAACACCTGTGCAAAGAGATCATGCATGGAAAATAGAGAATATACAATATGGAAAATAGAAAATAAAGAAAAATATAGAAATTTCCATCACGTCTTAACTGTTTTCAGTATGATTTCTTATATTAAGCTTTTTGCTTATTATTTTGACTTTTCATTTTCATTTTCCATATGACAACAGGAGAGAAAGAGATGTCAAAACTGATAATAACTGACAGGAGGCCTTTTAAACACTTTTTGAAACTTTTTGAGCTGTGAAAAAAAATTGATTGGAAAAGAAGATTGACAGGTGTTATCAATCAGTCAGATTTTGACAGTTTGAATGAGAGGAGGATAGAGCCTAATAAATCAAATTGTCATATAAATGCATAAATCCCCCTCCTATTAATCATGTGTTGATGACAAAGTGTATGTTTATCATAATAATATTTGTTAAATATGTTTATTATACTGGTAGCATGTATTTTATGCTTATTTGATTTTACTCTTGTTGCTGTGTCAAGTGATCTTTTACTGCCTTGCTTTTTATGGCCCAAATAAATAATGATAAATTGTTGCATTTTACTGTATTATTGTAGCTGCTGATCATTGTACTGTAGTGATTACATATACAATTTTTTAATGCTTGAACAATCAATATAAAATGAACATTGCCAAGAGATTACACATAATTACATAAAATAATGTCCAATATTAGATCAATTAAACATAATTAATAAACACAAATGCACACACACATTCACTCCTATAATAAATTTTTAAAAGGAACAAACAACTACAAACAAACAAACAACTGGCAATACAAAGACAAAGGCCAACAAAATCTAAAAGTTACACACACACAAAAAAAAACCTTAGATTTCAAATGACATTACAGAGACAATACAATGAGATTAATTTAGTCTTTATAGAGTAAAGACATTTCAAAAGTGAGTTTAATTCAATTTTAAAAAGGAGGTAAGATGGGATTTGCAAAGTGTTGTTGTGAATGAAAAATGGACCATATATTTAAAAAAAATAATAATAATAGTATGTTCCAGGGGTTTATCTTTATTATTATAATAATAAAAAAAAAAAAGTTTTTTTAAAAAAAAAAAATTTAACTAAAGGAGTGTAAATTAAAGGAGTGTACAACACTGACAAAATCAAATATGAGAACCTAGATCCAACCAAAATTGCTTGGATATAAAGCAATCAAAAAGCAGATGTGTTAATTTCTCCTCTGCTTATTTACAAAAAGAACATGAACTGTCAATAGGGGGAAGCCAGAGGACTTGTGAAAAAGGTCTATTGCCACAGCCTTCGGCTTGCATTCAGGTCACACTATGTTGCCAGATCACTCTAATTTAGCGAAAAACTGAATCATTTGGACGCTAAATATAAAATACACAAATGAAAGAATTATGTTTTTTTTTTTTTTTTTTTTAAGAATACATTCCTAGTAAATATACTATAACAATGACACACACACACAAACATAGATTTTATGCACTGTGCATAATGCACACAAACCGACAAAAAAATGGACTTGGCAACATGGGTTATAAAGGTGCCGCCCTCGTGCACATCAAAGGCCTGATAAGATTCCTCGTGTGGAGCATAACTTTAATAGTGCGTTATTTAGAGAAAGCAGCTGAAAGAAGTACTTTCATCACAGACAGAGGAGCGTTTCTTACACGGATGTTCAGTAAGTAGTTCAGTATTTCCTTTGTAGTGAACGATTTGTGTTTGCATTGTTTATAATTTGGCCGTGTAGACTGCAGACTGTGCGTGATAAAAGTTTTCTTGGGTTAACGTTAGAGAGTTTTAAAGCTTCGTTTTTGGTTTGCGTAAACGATAACCTTCGGAAAGCCAAACAAAGGCAAGTCTATGCATAGATGACATTCTTCGTTACACGAATTAAAAAAAACATTTTCTGTAAATTCTGTTATGTGCTGATGTGACCGAATTAAGTCGGACTATTTTCTCGCAATTCTGAGGGGAAAAAAGTCAGAATTTGCTTCTGTTTTAAGACTGTAACTTATAGTCTGACCAGCTAGCAGTTAACCAAAAGGTAATCAGTCTTATTTTTCGGATTCAAATGAGACCATCTAAAAAACTTAGTTTTGACCAGACATGTTCACTAGTCCAAGTTAAGTCTCAAGTCTTTGAGGTCCAAGTCAAGTCTCTGAGGTGGAGTCCAAGTAACGTTAGTCTCAAGTCTTTATTCTGTTGTTAGCAATGCCCAAACAATTAGAATATAATAGTATATACTTTTTATGAATATTAGTAGTATGCAGTAATATATTACTACTGTAATACAGCTGTATATGCAAAATAAATGTAAATAAACGAGTATTTTATAATATTGCTTTTCAAATTAAATGACACGTAGATTATCAGATTTAAGGTAAGACTATGCTATATTGTTGCTGTTTGTTGTTCATTCATATAACCACACTTTTTCCACTGGGTAATGAGCAAGCATGCCTTCAGATGCATCTCACGTGTATATAACAACAAGGACTTGGTGTGTTTAGAAAAGGATTGTTGTGATATTTGCTGCTGCAGCATGTATTGATAGGGAACGAGGAATGAATAGAAAAAATATGGCATTTGATGTTGTTAAAGAGAGAACGTGATTGGCAATGACTTGTTTTTCATGAGTCAGTCTCTGTCTTCAAGTCCATTTTTCGAGTCAGTTGTTTGAGTCCAAGTTGCAAGTTGTATTGTGTTATTTTACTTTATATTATGATATTTACTCAATATGGTATTATCTTAAATTATGTATAATCATGAAAGCAATCGATATACTGATCAATATGTTGAATTATTCCAATGCTGGTTGTCTTAATACAGATTGTAAGTCTTAAAGGGCCATCCTTTGGGCGGTACTGGTACTTTTCCACAGGAAGTAACCCAATGAACTTTAGGTGATTTCCAGAATATGACAGGAACAAGTAAACAAGTTTGATGTATGTCTCATTGGATCACCTCCAACCAATGGGAGGCCGTAGAATAAAAGTTTTTAAAAAATGGCGGATCTGGTAAAGTTCCACCATTGGAAAAAGGGACCAGGTGGGCTAGTAATAAACTGTGGCAAACCAGACAGGCGTAGCCAATTAAAAACCGGAACTACCAAATATGGTTCACTTAGACAGATATAAAAGTGGATGCCCCGACAGACAGAGATTAGATGCGGCGGCCGTCATCTCGGCTTTATTGCTGTGTTTAATAAAGTCTTATTTTGGCATCTGGAACTCTGCTTCTTGAGCTTTATTGACAAATTTGAGAAGACCACTTTTTTTGTTCCACAACACATTGGCGTCACGAACAGGATTGGCTTGAAGCTTGGGTCGACGAGAGCCGTCGCAGGCGAAAACCTGGCTAACACGCAAACAAATAAAAAAAAAAAAAAAGGCGCCTAAAAAGGTAAGCAAGTTTTTTGCTTATATAAGATATAGGTTTGTTTGCGTGCTTTAAGGTCACTCCTGTGATGATCTAAGACAGGGCTTTACCAAAATCGAATCTAAGAAACTGAGTTTAAATTTAATAAATATAAAGTAAATGTAAAGTAAGTAGTAATTAAGGAGTTCCAGATTTCAAAAGATTGATAAGATATTTTGATAAAAGATTTGAGTGCATAAGAGGTGCACGCCTAAGAGTGGCATAAAAAGCTCGTGGTTGCCACTTCCCAGCGGGGGTGCTTGGGGGAGCCGGGGAGCTGCTTGTAGGTTGGTTAATTGTGGCCCTGGTGGCACCCCCGCGGGAAGGGGGCTGCTTAGACGGGTATTGTCGTGGAGCAGAGAGAGAGAAGATCTCTTCGACGCAATCAAAGAAGCTCAAACAGCAGGGTTCCAGGTGCCAGAAGCAAGACTTTATTAAACAATGTAACAAAGCCGAGAAGACAGCCGCCACATCCACTGCCTCTGAGTCTTTGTTTGTCCAAGCTTCATGTTTTCTCTTCTTATGTATCAAAGTTGGTTCTTTCCATTTTTTATTTGTTATGCCTGTCTGGTTTTCCACAATTATCTACTTGTCCTCTCAGCTTATTTTTTAATGGTGGAATTTGGCCAAGCCGCCATTTTTTAAAAACATGGCCTCCCATTGGCTGGAGGCAATCACATGAGTAATACATCATACTTTGTCATCTTCTGGAAATCACCTAACATTTGCAATGGAAATTACCACTATTACCTCACCATCTGTTTTTAGAATACTAAGCATTGAAATGATTTCACATAATAACCATTATATTGATTTCTTCATTATCATTCATTCTTTCAATAAACTAATATTTTCTAGTAGGAATTTCACAATAGTATCTGCAGACAAAAAGTGAAACTGTTAGTCTTTGTTTGTTCATTAAATGTTGAGAGAGATTTGTGTGTGTTGTTTTAGTATTGGGAGTTAAGTGTGTTGTATAAGTCATTTGGCTGAGGTACTTACTGCGCTGGCTGTGCTGTGATGAGCTGTGCGTGAATGTAAATGTATTTATGTCTATTTGTGGCTTCTATGGTATGGTAAATAATTGGGCTTTGACTTGGGTTTGAGACTTGTGTGATGCGTGTGTGTGGAGCAAGGGAGAGAAAGTGAAAGGGAGACAGAGCTGCTGCAAGCAATGTGTTGTGTTGCCGTGTGAGTTGTGTGAATGGAGAGAGGGTATGTGAGAGAAACTAGAGTAATTATTTTAAAACTAAGAACATTACAAGAATCAGTTCTATTGATTATTTGAACATTTTCCAAATCATCACCATATATAAAGTGTAAAAAAAAAAAAAAAAAACATTGAAAAGGTTTTGTTTCTCTCATATAATAAGAATGAGCGTATGAATCAAGTGTGTCTGTGACAGAGGAAGGAGGGGCTGAGAGAGAAATTTTGAAAGGAGGGGCTGCAAGAAGAGCGTGAGAGACCGCCTCTGTGTGTATGTGAATGAGATTATGTGAGCCTCTTCTTTGCATTGCACTGAATTAATATGGACTTTGAGAGAATTTATTTTATTTTATTTTATTTTTTTTTTGCTAGAAGGACATTTAAATTAGAGAAGAGAGAATTAAAAAGAAGAAAAAAAGAGACATTAAGAGAGGTCATAAGGGGATTTATGAAGTAAGTAAATTATTTAAAAATAAAAAAGCAGCAATCAATAAACAAGTAACAGTTTTTAGTGGATCAAGAAAAAAGAAAAAAGATTAGACGAAGTGGTTAACTGAAAAACCAGCTTGTGAATACGTAGATTAATTGTTGATTAAACAATAATTGTTGATTTTTGAATAGGATATATATGGCGATATAGAGTATGCAAGTAAGCACTGTAAAGGAAAAACTATATACAACCTATTACATTTAGATTTTAATCAGATCTCATTGATCGATCTGGATAAAAATTTGGGCTTCGTTACTATATGAACTAATAAGAGGGTATCTTCAATATAATTGAACCGACTTAGTGGGGAAGGTGACTAAGAAAGCAGTCATATTTAATGAGTGATTCTAACCAAAAAGAAAGAGAGAAGAGGGGGGAAAAAAAAGGGAAGCAAGCCCTAAGAAAAGAGCTGGCAAAGATGGAATTAAGTGAAAGAAACATACAATCAAAGACTAGAGTCCCCTCAAACAGTCCTAACAGAGGAGACTACAAAAACATCACAGGCGCACTGCTCCTTGAGGATATGCAGAAGGAAAAAGAGCCGTGCTGGGTGCGAGGGGAAAAAAACCATAGACTGATGAAATGTACTAGAAGCATGAATGAACCCAGCAAAAACCCAATACAGTGTCCAAACCTGATCAAGCAAAGGCAAGAACAGTATATGCCCTGTGACAAACAAAACCTTGATGAACTGATATCTTGACTTCCCAAAATTCATGAGGGGGCAGAAAAATGGATCAAAGTGCTTGAAGAGACAACAGGCAAGCTACTAGTGATAGGAGACATCAAAGCATTGTTGGCTAAATGCCTGGGAGTATCCAAGATGAATGAAATCCTTGGAGGGGTGCATCTGCATCAAGCAATTGACAAAGAATGGATGGGACCCCATATGACAAACATCAGGCTGTGATATGGCTTGCTTTGAGAACTGAATACTAGGGATGCACCGAAATGAAAATTCTTGGCGAAACCAAAAAAGAGGAAACCAAGGCTGAAAACCGAAACACCGAAAGAAATTATGCCAATTATTAATACCATTGCATTTATGGCTATGACTGTGTACTAACTTTACTAAAATCAAGGCATTGCAATTGCATAAATTAATATTAAAGTTTCAAAGAATAAATCAATTACAAATTATGCAAATATTTATTTAGCACATTGCAACAATGCACAGTATAAAATAAAATTCAAACTAAAATGTTTAACTTGACCCCACTCATGTGTACATTAAATAATGTACAGGCCTACTGGCGGAGTGGGAGTGCTCAGATGCGTTTTCCTTTTCTGTGCCGCGTTCCTCTCATATTCAGCGTAGCGATCGGAATGTTTGGATTTCAGGTGATAAATTAAACCCGACGTGGAGAAAGTCTTTGCAGATGCACCCCCTCTTGAAATTTCGGCATTACATGTTTTGCAAATCGCTGTCCGTGGGTCTTTCTCAGATATACTGAAATACGTCCACACCACAGACATGTTGCTTCAGACAAGCACGTGCAGGTCGCGGTTTCTGTTTGCGTCATCACAACATTTCGGCCATATTGTTTTGGTGATAAAAGTCAAGTTGCAGTCAAATGCAAAGAAGAACAATCAGCAGTGATGGCTCCTGTAAACATGCCTAACCCTGTTGCTCAAAGTACAGCAGCAGTACTTGTCCCTGTCATCCAGAACATGACTGCCACTGAAAACATGCTGCAAGACCAAAACATCCAAACAAAACAAACTGGACAAGACCACAACAAGAAAGCCAAAGAGGGAAAAGACAGAACAATGGCCAACAGAGAGTCAACGGCCTACCAGGAGTGTGCTGGGGATGTAAACAGCCTGAACACAACAGACGAGACTGCCCTACCAACCCATGGCAACAGCAACAACAACAACAACAAAAAAGCACAAGGTCTAGTAAACCAATGGTATAGATCAGGGCTTTTAGGGATTTTAGGGCTGCCCAGAAAAAGAAAGGAGAGAAGAGAAGGGAAAAAAAAAAAAAAAAAAAAAACCTAATGTAGATTGGTTTAGAGATTTAGAGAACATTTTAGAGAAAATAATTCACAAATGAGACAAATACATAAAAGAGCAACTCCATAAGACACGAATGTCAAAACAAAAAGGAATTTCATTGCACAATCATATATGATTAAAGTAGGGATCCAGAATTCGAAAATAAAAGGCCAAATGACATAGACGGACAGGTAATTCTATTGATTTCATAATACAAAATAATAGGGCCACAGGGTGCCGCAAGAGAAGTTGGGAAGGGTAGTTTCATTGAAAAATTCATGTATGTAAATTAAAGGAAGCTGATCAAGGCTTATGATCGATGATGAAACAAGCAGGAAATTCGTAAGCCACATACAGAGTCTTCTCATTTTCCAATAGAATAAAATAAAATAAATATTTTAATTTTGTGTGCTGCCATTATGGCAGGCATCCCAAGGGTGGTGATGTTTCTAAAAAATGGATTAAAAAAACAGTTTAATTGCTAAAAGAAATGGAAGAACAGGTACCAACTAGACTGTGGTCTTAACATGGTACTCATGAGGAGTTGAAGTAATAGTAGAAGATTAGCCTGCTGGAGGCCCAAATCCACATGTGCTGCTATTGACTGTTTTTCCTGCAGATAATTGTTTTACTGTAATTGACGTTTGTTCTGCTTTTTCAGTGTCCCTTTAGCAGAGGAAAGCAAAAACCTTTTTTCCTTCTCCGATCAAGGTAAATAGTATAAATATGTTGAAATGCCTCAAGGATTTCAAAAGAGTATTCAATTTAATCAAACACCATTGTTGAGGAATCATAATAAGCCAACCACTCCAAAATAATGGATGCACAGAAACAATAAGGTATATAACAAAGAACCTTATCTCAGTAGTTTGGCAGGATGGTCTGAAGGAAAAGACAGTTAGATTCCTACCCCAAGAGATAAAGACTTTCTTAGTCCTGCCTAGTTTGCTAGTTCTATTAATATCATTTTAAAGAATCCATAACAGTCGGTAAAGTAGGTAATTAAGAAATATATAATATGAACTGAAAGGAAATTAACTTAAGAGAAAATAATAAATATTACATAAATGGTACTTGACCGGTCTATGGGGGAATTAAATCAATAAGCAGGCCTGCTAATAGGGATTGATCTGGGGGATTGCACAAACTGGTGGCCACCAAAACACTGGAGTTTTCTCCTTAGTTTAAGTGGTTTGTGCAGTTTCCTGAGGAAATCCAAATAACTGTCAAAAAGGGTTATAGAAATAGCTGATGTGTGTGTGTGTGTGTGTATATATCTATATAGATAGAGAGTGAGATGAAATATTTACAGTAGCGAGCCATGCTAGATGTGGGAACTATGACTGAATTAAACTGTGACCTGTTATCTGTAGACATCTGAAATTTGTATCCCGTTATCCCTGGGAGACAGTTTGAAATTTGATCAATTGCAGACTTTCTGATATTTCTGTGTTTATTAAATAATAACATTGTGCATTGTTTTGAATGAGAACAAGATTGGGTGACCAAGCTAAACAGACATTTTGATTTGAACAGACACGTTACACACATTTTACAGTAATAAGACTTGTTGATTTGATCATAAAAGATTTGAGAATGTGTAAATAAATATAAGTAATAAAATACTATGTATGCCCACTAGGACAACAAAGGGGGCAACACAAAATGAAAGGTTGCTGTTTTCTGCATTCTGCAAAGAAGAAAATATGCTTGCTTCTTTTCTGCAAAGAAGAACTCGCTTTATTAAAATGGCATGGGGAAACTGCTGTTATAAACCAGATGAGACTTCTGAAATTAAGATTAATTCATTTATAATTTGATTCATGCGGTTCTCTGAGTGTTCAAATTCCAGATGAGACCAGATGACTTCTGTGGCAGCTGCATCAACATGAACGAAAGCAGCAAGACTGAGCAACAAGTGAGAAAGAGAGATAAAAGCACATGGCTGCAGAGAGAAGAAGAGACATTGGTTGATGGGCCTTCATTTGCCCCCTGAAAGAGGAAGTTGATACTTCGGAGGGGCTGACATGGAGAGAGACTGGGTTAATGCAGAAACGACAAAGGAAGCATGATGCGGTTATGCAAAATTGCCTCCTCTCTGGCTTGATGATAAGCCAGACTGAAGAAGGGCAAAGAGACAGCAGCATCCAGAGTCAAACCTCTGTCACACCGCAACAACAGGCCCTTGAATGCCATCACAGACTGACAAGACCAAATGGATCAGAAAGGAGAGAACTCAAACTGCAGCCCAACATGTTCAACTGATCACTGATGCAAGCAGAAGGACTTCATCATTTCATAAGCAGCACAGTACATTTCCAATGAACACTAGAGATCGCTTCAAATTTTCATGATTGGCCATATTTATTGCATTTTGATTATTCTCTGGTTCCACAGCAGTTCTTCACATTCTATTAAACTAACACTCTTTATCTGCTTTCCTTCAATAGACCCCAGTCCAGCCATAATTAATAAATGAAAAAGGAGTGGAAGCTGAACATTTGTTCAACTGATCAGTTAACTAAAACTGGGACTGGACTTGGCATAAGTGAAGGGTTACTGCATTGACCAACTAGGGGTAAATGCATATATAGATAATTGATGATGATGCTACGTAATAAGGAGAGAGATTTTGGGCTTCTTTTAAGATAGAGATGATAAGCTTGTACGTTACTCTTTAAAAGGGGCAAAGATGTGTTCAAGAACAAAAATGTAGATGATAAAGCTATGCTGGTCATTCCATCTTGGTCAATAGTTCATTTTAAAGCTAGATATAAAGCAATAACTCAAATTCCAAACCCAAGATATTGCAAATGCTGCCATTACCAGGGATTACATGCTGCTAATATTGTTGGCCATGGATCCAAGAATATGCAGAGATCTACAGTCATTTAATAGAGAAATTATTGAGCAATAAGATGATTATGAAGAGAAAGACCTACCCAGACCTACCAGATCAATTCATACAGTATATTAGAGATTGGAAAAAATCGTTTATGAGTGCAGTGTTTAATACAACCCCATGACAACTGACATCAGCCAGCTGTAAACATTCTGGGCCTGTCGCACAGGGAATGCCACATTGCCTATGTTCAGTAGCTTTGGATCAGAGTTATGTCATTAATTTAGAAGTGGTGATATTCCCACCTTGATATTTAGGATGGACAATTGCATATAAAACTATGACCAGAGTAAATTAGAAGGCATAAGCAAAGAACCTCAATTGCACACTGTTGGACAATTGAGATACAAAAGGACATGTGATTGCACGGGCAACATCTCTTGTTACTTCAGTTTCAGATGTGCATGGTTTTGACCATTGCACAAGGGGGGAAGTGATTGGAAAAATAAACTTAGGATGAAATTTTTGACTTGTATAAACCCCCCTACAAAACAAGGATTGGTAGGGAAGGGGTGCCTTTTATTTTCTATTCTTTATTTTTATCTTGTATTGTAACTTTTGATAGAAAGGGAGTTAATATCTTCATTGTATTTTCTTTTTCATATTATGTAGCAGTATTAGAATACTTGGATAGATTAGGAAGGGAGTTAGAGGGTGTTATGTACTTTATTTTGGCATATGCCCCTTCCTGAAGTCATTTATTTTTGAAGTCATTTAGTTTTAAATAATTGATTCTGAAATCATTTATTTTAAAGAGCATTTATAAATAAATCAAACGTAAAATGTGATTTGTTTTGGTAAGAAAGGGAACGAAGAAGGTCTTAAGTAGGTCATTGTCTGTGTTACAAGGCAATGCGACCAGAAAAGGGGACGATAAAGAAAGATTGCATGTTTACTAATTATTTGAAAGTATTCATCATTTAACCTTCATTATCAGTATATAGTTAGTTTCTTTTAACACTGGAAAGTCATCACTGGAGAGAAGAAAGGATCGACGAGCACCTCAGTGCTTAGCAGCATGGGTAGATTCAACTGGAGGTTTAAAAACCCACCATCTACTCCAACACTAGATAGAGCTGGAGGACAATGAGATCTGCCTGAGAGCTCCTCTGGCAACGAAGGACAGCATCACCAGATAGCGCTCCAGGCTACCGGAAATGCCTGGAGTTCCTCTGGCAGCATGGGATGAACCAGTGAATCATTTATTGCATTACGTCACTTTGTTTTTATTAGTTCAGATTTTTGATCATTTCAATCGTTTGACTAATCATTCATGTATTCTACATAACCATGATAACCATGGGCAAGGCTAAGACATCTCATGCACATGCTTTAATGCACATTGCTGATTTGATTTGACTTAGTTTATTGACCCCCAAGAATGTATAGGTAGGGAATCAGATTCTTTTACTCTTCTCTCGTCAATTGTGAGGAGAGATGCTTGGGTCTGACTTCCTCTGGAGTGCAGCAACATGAAGAAACCAGTTGTTAAGAAGTAATGGAGGACCATTATTGGTTCATAGATGGATGGAAGATAGAGGTGGACTCATGGTGTTGCACTCTGGGCAAAGGGTTTAGTGGTGAGACTTGATAAAGTCTCAGAGGAGGGAATATATTGTGTTATTTTACTTTATATTATGATATTTACTCAATATGGTATTATCTTACTTAAATGATGTATAATCATGAAAGTAATCGATATACTGATCAATATGTTGAATTATTCCAATGCTGGTTATCTTAATAAAGATTGTAAGTCTTAAGTCTTAAAGGGCCATCCATTAGGCAGTACTGGTACTTTTCCACAGGAAATGGTCATCCATTGGGCAGTACTGGTACTTTTCCACAGGAAAGGGCCATCCATTGGGCGGTACTGGTACTTTTCCACAGGAAAGGGCCATCCATTGGGCGGTACTGGTACTTTTCCACAGGAAAGGGTCATCCATTGGGCGGTACTGGTACTTTTCCACAGGAAAGGGCCATCCATTGGGCGGTACTGGTACTTTTCCACAGGAAATGGTCATCCATTAGGCGGTACTGGTACTTTTCCACAGGAAATGGTCATCCATTGGGCGGTACTGGTACTTTTCCACAGGAAAGGGCCATCCATTGGGGCGGTACTGGTACTTTTCCACAGGAAAGGGCCATCCATTGGGGCGGTACTGGTACTTTTCCACAGGAAAGGGCCATCCATTGGGCGGTACTGGTACTTTTCCACAGGAAATGGTCATCCATTGGGCAGTACTGGTACTTTTCCACAGGAAAGGGCCATCCTTTGGGTGGTACTGGTACTTTTCCATAGGAAGTATACCAGTGAACTCAAGTAACCCAATGAACTTTGGGTGATTTCCAGAATATGACAGGAACAAGTAAACAAGTTTGATGTATGTCTCATTGGATCACCTCCAACCAATGGGAGGCCGTAGAATAAAAGTTTTTAAAAAATGGCGGATCTGGCAAAGTTCCACCATTGAAAAATGGACCAGGTGGGCTAGTAATAAATTGTGGCAAACCAGACAGGCGTAGCCAATTAAAAACCGGAACTACCAAATATGGTTGGCTTAGACAGATATAAAAGGGGATGCCCCGACAGACAGAGATTAGATGCGGCGGCCGTCATCTCGGCTTTATTGCTGTGTTTAATAAAGTCTTATTTTGGCATCTGGAATTCTGCTTCTTGAGCTTTATTGACAAATTTGAGAAGACCACTTTTTTGTTCCACAACAGTTGATATTTTTGCGACTCGAGTCCAAGTCGCACTCATTTTTCCATCTCTGGTTATGACTTAAAGAGCAAAATTTAGATGAGTAACTTGTAAGACCAGTCTAATCATTTTATGCAACTGCCCACTAAACTCAGAATTCTGACTTTTCTCACAATTCCAAGTTCAACCTCACAGTTGAGTTTATATCCCACAATTCTAACTTTTTTTTTTTTTCTCAGAATTGAGTTTACATCTTGAAGTAGCAATACTTTTTTTTTTTTTTTTTTTCTCTTAGCCTGTTTTAGTTATTTACTTGCAGACTTTCACAAGAAATACACATGCAAGAAATCAGAATTTATACTATTTACTTTGTTAGCACCCATTGCTAGTGGCTTGTTTAGGGTTGTTTTAAAAATGTGGTTATTAGGGTTTTGGTTTAAAAATTGTTGGATTGTCTTTTGGGATTTGTTGTGTTTTGCCTTTTGGTGTGAATAAACATCAAGTGCCACTTGTGATGACCATGAAGACAAGATGGTGCCTTTTGTTTTAAACTCAGAGTGGACCTTAGTGAAGGCAATGAGGGGGAAAGGTGTGAACCAGCAGGGGTAGAGGTGAGAAAAATCCTTTGTTTTGGTGTGGAAGGATCCTGATTTGGAGCTTAGTTTTTTTTTTATTATTATTTATTTATTTATTTTTTTACTGACCAATTTCCAGTTGTTAATGTAATTTCAAGGCTTTACTCTGTTCTTTTTGTTTCTTAATGTGCTTCCACTTTTTCACACATTGTGTTGAGCTTTTTAGGGTGAGGAACTGAAACCATCTGGGAAGAGACACATACTTGCATGTGCAATGCATTTCACTTGCATCTTATACTAACAATTATATTACTTTCTATGCATATTGGGTAATGTGTAACTTCTGAATACTTTGATTGGATGTCCAGGACATCTGGACTCATTGTTCTTATAAATATGATCCATCTTCCTTAAAGTTGAGAGTGCTTTGGTTATGCACCGACTCTCTGTGTCTGTTTATTCATTTTCCCACGCCTGCGTTGCAATGGAAAACCACAGGGGTTAAATATATATAAATAACAATAAATAAATAACAGATATAATAAACTTCCGAAGAGTTAATCTAACACCTGTTAACGATCTTGTAATACTATTGGTGTTTAGTTTGAAAGTATTTTGTTATCAAATATTTTGCTTTTTCTTGTTTTCCAGGGATGTGATTTTATTTATTTATTTATTTATTTATTTATTTTATTTTTTCCACTCCTACACTGTGTCTGGAGATACAATTGAACATTCAGTAGCATGCAAGCCAATTCACAACATTCAGGACAGCTGCCAAATTTGCATGGAAGAGGAACTACACCTGGAAATGGGACAAGCCAGAACTTTTATCAGCTATGTTTACCACCTCACGCTGCAAGTTCCTCATATTCTGGACAAACTGCCACTGGAAATTACTTCACCTGCACAATCCAACCGGCAACCAGTGACCAGATTTTGGCTAGTGACGTTCAAGCTACCAAAGGCACAAAGCTTGCACAAGAAAATAAGTTTAATTCAAACCACACGTTGCCAACAGGAAAAGAGGACTCCCAAATTATTTTGTGGAACATGCCCTCTAATTGCCAGATATTCCTACCTGTTAACAATGTAAATATACAAAGTGCTCCCAACAATAATGGGCCAAACATGTCACCTTGTGCCTTCAATATAAATAACAGTTTATATATGCAACCACAAACTACCTCCTCGGCAGCTGGCCAACATAATTCACAACAGTTTAAAACAGTGGACACTAGAAGTCTTAATGAAGCTAGATTAAATGTGAACACTAGCAACTTGGATAGCAGGCAGGAACATGCAAATGCTCCTACTAATTTGCCAACAGACTCCTCAAAAAGAAGGACGAGCTTGCCATCTGATCTAAAATATTATTCCCCAACAGAAAATGGACATCATGGCCAAAGTAGTTTGTTTGGTGGATACTTTTACCAGTTGTTGAAATCAAATAATGCTAACGTGCAAACGCTTTCTACATGTGTACAGAACCTGCAGCCATATAATGCTGCTCAGAGAGCTGTTGCCATTGTCACGCCATTGTCTCTGATAGGAACAGCACCTGTTAATGTGTCAGACACATCTGCTAATATGAAAATAAATGTAATGCCTGTGCAAGAGGCTGTACAACATCAACCAAATATTCCACATCCTCTGGAGACCAACGCTAATGTGATAAACCAAATAGGTGAACCAAATGACCCAACAAGCAAGCATCAACAACCAAAGTCAGCAGAGCCAAGGCTGAATGATGGCCTTTGCAACGTAGTTGGAGCCAGAAGTCCAGTTTTGGCTAATGAATCAACCAGCCAAAGTCTCCGTGCAACTTCGCCGAAGCTGGAAATGGTGGTTGCAGAACAAAACGGGTCTGTTCCAGCTCAAATGCAAAATGAACCGGCTGAAAAGACAAATAAAAACTGTATCATCACAGACAAGAAAACTGTTGACCTAGACACCATTCCTTTTATTGAATGGCCATTAGATCGATTGCAAACCTTAATCGCTGAGATTCAGCAAATGGATAATGGGGATCCGAGTAATATCCATAAAACTGATCCTGGGAGTGAGATCTTAAAGCTTTATTGGAACGGGGATTGTCGCAAGATTTCTGAAGCTGTAGAAAATGGCATGTATCAAAGCATAATGGAAGAAATTTATATTTACTCCCCGATGAACGAGCCTGTGACACTGAGGCAAATTGTAAATGATGCTCGTAGCAAAGTCATCAAGGATTTTCATGTTTTAAAACACAACGAAGAACCACCGAAGATGACATACACGTCGTCTTGGTTGAATCTTAATGAAAATGTTGATGACATCGATAAGGAATGTGGTTATTCTTGGTTCTATAAGTCTTTTCAAAATGTCCCCGAACACGAACCACAAAACTTGGCATGTGAAATACCAAGCAAATTGCAAGAAGCCACTGAAAAGACATCACTGATTAGGAGTAAACAATTCCCATCAGAGGTGGATAAAAATATACCAGCAGACAAACCAACATCAAGCAACGAGAGTCTACATGAAAACGTGCCTGTTTCATTTAATGGACAATCTCCACCTGTGACTGATACCAACTGCTCACCAAAGAATAATTGTCAGGTTACAGAACTAACTAACAGTCAACCAATTATTACAAATTCTCCGGAGGCCATGATTACTGTTGTGAAGGATTTGGATAAACAAGGTGTCCCGAATGGAAAGTCAAGTTTGGTTAACCAATTTGGAAACAAGAGTGTTGTGGTCCCCAAATCAACTTGCCAAAGTGACTATACAAACTCGCCAAAGCCCATTCATGTGGTTGCAGAACAACAGCAGATTGTGTTATCTTCTCAAATGCAAGTTGGATCCAATGAAAAAATGCATAATAATGAATCTGCCATCCTTGACAAGAACGTGAGATGTGAGACCATGCCAAAACCTAGTCAAGAACTACCTGAGCAAGTGAATGAAGTGGAGACTGACAAGATGGATGCTTCAGCCACTAAGATGAATGTTATCCCTGATCTCTTGAATGCTCAGTCTCCACAAGTGATTGATAACTTCTCTCCCATGCTTAATGAACAACAACCAAATACTGTTAATCCACTGAAGGGCATGACAAATCTGGTGAGGATATTGGAAAAAAGAAATGTTTCTTTAAGAAAGTATCAAAGTTTCATTGAAAAAATTGGTGGTTTAAAAAGAAAGCTTAAACGGTCATCTAGAACATCAAAACTGGACAACAGTTTTGGTAATAGTATTGGAGCCAGAAGTTCCATGTTGACTGATGAATCATCCAGCCAAAGTGACTGCATAAGTCCATCGACGCTTAGTCCTATGGTCGAAAAACAGGAGTTTGTGCCATTAACTCATGTGCAAAATGAATCCAGCAAAATGATGCTTAAAAGTAAATTTGACAAGACCCTAAGATGTGAGTCTGATCCAAAACCTTGTCAAGAACTTTCTGTACAAACAAATGAAGAGAAGATTGATGAGATGAATGCTTCATCTTCTGTTAAGCTTGATGTTCTCACTCAGGAAGTGGCTAAAAAATGCTTTGCCGAAAATAAAGACATTGCTGCAACACCAAAGACTGCAACATTAAGGCTGCGGGACCCTCTTTGTAATCAAGCCAAAAGTCCAGTGTTGGCTGATGGATCAACCAGCCAAGTAGATTATGCAAGTCTGCCAAAACTTTCTCCTGTGCTCGCAGCACCATCTCAAGTGCGAAATGATTCCGATGAAGAAATGCCTGAAATTGACTATGTACTCTCAGAAGAGTCTGTGAGATGTGAGACTGATCCAAAACCCAGTCAAGAACTTCCTGTCAACATGAATGAAGAGGAGGTTGTCGAGATGGATGCTTCAGCATCTATTAAGATCAATGTTCTCTCTCACAAAGTGGCTAAGCAATGCTTTGCAGGTCAATTAATGCAAAATAAAGACACTGATGCACCACCAGTTTGCCAATCAAGTAGAGTACATCCACTGAACACCATGACGCATCTGGCTAGGGCAGTAGGAAAACATCAACACCAAACTGGAAAATGTGACATTTTGAAAAACAAGCATCAAACCTCAACTGAAACATCAAGGCTTAATGAGGGATTTTCTAATGGAGCCAAAAATCCAGTGTTGACTGATGGATCAGCCAGCCCAGTTGGCTATGGAAGTCCACCAACACTTCATCCTGTGCTTGCAGAACCATCTCAAGTGCAATCATATGAAGAAATGCCTGAAATTGAATGTGTACTCACAGATAAGAGTGTGAGATGTGACAATGATCCAAAACCTGGTCAAGAACTTCCTGTGGAAATGAATGAAGAGGAGATTATCAGGTTGGACACTTCAGCTTGTATGAAGATTAATGTTCTCCCTCATGAAGTGGCTATGCAATGCTTTGCTGGTCAAATGATGGAAGATAAAGACACTGCTGCACCACCAGAGACAATACACAAGGCCTGCTTTTTGAATTCACCCCAGAACACATTATCAACAAAAGAACAGATAAACACGGGGAGGTTGGAAGAGACTGCTGGAGCTAAAAGTCTGACTGATGGATCAGCGAGCCAAAGTAACTGTGCAAGTCCACCAAAACTTTATCCTGTGATTGCAGAACCATCTCAAAAGCAAAATAAGCCCAATGAAGAAATGCCTGAAATTGACTATATGCTCACACATGAGGGATGCGAGACTGATGCAAAACCTAGTCAAGAACTTCCTGTGAACATGAATGAAGAGGAGACTGAGAAGATTGATGGTTTAGACTCTATTAAGATCAATGTTCTCCCTCATGAAATGGCTGAGCTATGGTTTGCTGGTGAGACAGAAGATAAGGACTTGCAGAAAGACACTGCAGTTCGTATTTCCACTGAGGACCAGGTGAAAGTTCAAGTCCTGGAACTCAAGTCTGAAAAAGTGCTCCTAGAAGATGTGAAGCTAAAAGAGAGGAAATATCCAAGTTCTGGTGGTGAAAAGTTGGAGTCTTACTGTTGTCTTGCTAAATGGTTTCAAACTTTAGAATATGGAAATGGTTCACTGTGCGTTTGCAAGATAAAAGCTGAGTTGAGAGACAAGGAGATTAAAATAGAGGCCCACAGCACAGGTTTAGAGGTGCAGGCTGAAAAAAACAGTCAAGGTGAATGTGAACGGGTGGAAATGGATGCTGCTGCTCTTGAAAGAACAGATGGTTCTGAAACCACAGACGATTCTGAAGTCACAGACGATTCTGAGGGCGAAAACCCATTGCTGCACAATCCTACTACGGACAAGACAATTGCGAAGGACATATCAAGTTCTGAAGAGGTCTCTAAGGTAGAGACTGAAACTTCAGAGCAGAAAAGAAATAAATCGCCCCCAAAATGTGCAACAAACGTGACTCTTATGAATGAGATTGAGCAAGACACCCCAGCTCCTGATTTGAAGACGAAGACTAATACAGTATGTCTTGCACTGTATGGTTCGTCTTCTGAAAAAGAAAACAAACTAAAGATAACTAAAAGATACAAAGAGGAAGTAAGTTGTGAAGAGCCCCCAAAGACTCTTCAAATAACTATAAGCTCTCACCAGAAGATTAAAGACAAGAAGCGCAAATGTGTGGAATCAGAAGATGAAGATGCTACGGATAGGAGAGAGAGAACACAAAAAACATCCTTGCAAAACCTGGCTTGGCATAAAACCTTGCCCTCGCATCCTGTTTCTGGACTCAGCAAAAATGGACTTTCATCTAT
Organism: Spinibarbus caldwelli; assembly: GCA_039654775.1. Classification (NCBI taxonomy): domain Eukaryota; kingdom Metazoa; phylum Chordata; class Actinopteri; order Cypriniformes; family Cyprinidae; genus Spinibarbus; species Spinibarbus caldwelli. Next base: position 14,409,352 of record CM077265.1, on the reverse strand, counting down.
CTCAGTCAGAAATCTGCTCCATCCAAGTGCTAGCTTGAAGAGTAACGTCCAATTGGCTTATGGAAATAAGCTAAAGAGACAGCATAAACATGCAACGCAACAAACGTCTATGAATAAATATATCATTAGAGGGAAGACTGTGTCATCCAAACTATTGCATTCACCCGAGAATATGACGAAAAGTAAATATAAGTTGGGGAACCCTGCTTTGATGCCATTAGTTGAGGGTCATGCTTTGGAATTCAAAGTATTGCCAGAGTCTTTTAACTTTGAAGATGGAGCTGAACCTAATTGCGCTCAAGCCGACACGTCACAGAGTATGCAAAATGGTAACTTCTGAGACTATATATACTATTACTATTATTATTACGTTTTATGCTGTACGTAATGTATAATACTTGTTCCTTTTTCTTAAGGGATGTCAGGCCCAGAAGAGAAAGCTAAAAGGATGAAAACTAGCCATGTGCCAACCCAAGGTACTGGACACAAGATTCATGTTGTTGTATTAGATAATGGTAACAATATTGTCTGAATTGAATCCTGTATCTGCCTATCACATAACGTTTAACACTCATATATATGGTTGTGCTTGTCCGTCTGCAGGTGTTTGGAGTTTCAGCCCCTTGAAGAAAAAGCACACTCAATCCATCCAGGAGACTGACGTCTCAGGTTCATGTAGCCTCTTCCAAGAGTTTAAGAAGAAATATCAAAAAAGAAGGACATTGACTCCAAGCAGAACTTGAATTCAAGTGAAAGAGCTTGATTTTTCTATTAAAATGAAAGCAAATGGGCTTAATTTGTCATGTTTTCTTCCTGTGAATGATAAACCTCAACAAATGCAAACTGCAAGTGTACACTGCAAAACATTTTTACTGTTTACTTGAATTTGATTATTTGTATTATATTATAAATGCATCATTTGCACACTGTTCATCCAGTTCAACAGCCGCTAGTCATCCAATATTTGTGTACCAGTTTTATACTTTAACTACATTTCCAAGAAACATGTTTGTCAAAGTGTACTTTTTAAAAAAAAAAGTTTATTTTGTATATTGTGGTGTTTTTACTTGGATTCCACTGGTTTGTAAAAATTTGCCAATCTATTTTTGTATGATTTTTATAAGACTTTTTAACATTTTATAAAACATTTGGTTACAAATACATTTGATTTTGCTCCTGGTTTTTAAGCTCTGATAATCCATATTACACTGAGGTCAGTGATAAAACAAGTAAACATTATTTTGAAGTAGCCATTTCAGAGAACACAAGTTGTGTATAACAAAATATTTCAAGAAACACCTTTGGTAATAGGCTAGATAGATTCCCAGACAGGCAATATTATAACCTAGTAAATATAATAAAATATTTATTTTGTGGCTGTGGCATGTTTATACGGCTTTTGTAGATTAGCTTTAAACAGTGCAATGAGAACTATGAGGAGATCAGGATGTTGCCTGCTGCCGTTAAAGACCGATTATTGCGAATAATGATGTCTTATGGCACAGTCACCGACTCCAACATCAGCCAAGTAATGTGTAACATTTGTAATGATACTATATTGCGCTCGTGTGTGATTTGTGTTTCAGCTCGTGCACAACGGAACTCGCACATTGGATCTGCAGACTCTGCGCTCAAACAAATCCACTGCCTACAATTGAGGACAATACTGTTAAGAGGCTGTGCAGATATCACATCTGAGGGTATTCTTTTCACAGATTAGCGTTGTTTAATAAACTACATTGTGAAGTAGATTAAAACTGAACACAGCTAATTTATATAGCCTAGTAATTATATTTCACATTATTACTGTTTTACTGTACTTTTGACCATATAAATGTAGTCTTGAGCATTAGAAACTTCTTTCAAAGGTATTAAAAAACCTTACCAACCTACTGCATACAGGTGCATATCAAAAAATGAGAATATCGTGAAAAAGTTTATTTTTAAAAATTTATTTCAAAAAGTGCACTTATTACTTGATTGATAATAATGACATGGAAAGCAACTCTCAGGCCCTCTTTATTACTGATTTTCCCATTATCTTGGAATGTGACACCCAAACTATATATTTTAGACTCAAATTGATATCTGACTGCACTGTTTGTCAAATTAAATTGTTCAGGATTTTAACTTTTGCTGTATTTCTTTTTCTCCCAGGTCTAGAGGTGCTGGCATCCCTGTGCATTTGTCTTCAGGTTGTTGATCTTACGGGCTGCACGGCTGTGACTGATTCAGGGATTCAAGCTCTGGCGTGACACTGCAAGTGTTTGGAAGTGATTTCCCTGCGTGGCTGCACTGCTCTCAGTGACAGAGTCTTGCTGGAGCTGGGAGAGAGCTGCAGGATGCTGCACAGCATTTACTTCTCTGGGACAGAGGTCATTTACAGCATTTCTGGGCTTGCAGACTTTGGATTAGTACACTACTGGTCAAAAGTGTGGAATAATTAGGATTTTTTAATGTTTTTGAAAAACATCAGCATATTAGAATGTTTTCTGAAGGATTGTGTGACACTGAAGACTGGAGAAATGATGTGGAAAATTCAAATTTGCATCACAGAAATAAATTACATTTTAAAATATATTCAAATATAAATCAGTTATTTTAAATTGTAATGTTTTACAATATTACTATTTTTATTGTATTTTTTGATCAAATAAATGCAGCATTAGAGTGTTATTTCAAAAATATTAAAAATCTTAATTATTCCAAACTTTTGACTGGTAATGTCTATACCAAAATAATAATGCTGCTCTAACTCCTGTTTTAATACATTTTGTACACACTGATGCTTATTTTGACCAAATACTTGTACATTCACACTATTTAAAGGTAACTGATCAAGGGGTCATTGGACTTGCAACTGGAGTTTGTTCACATAGCCTAAAGGTATTGCATACTGATTTAAAATTTTTCATTAAGACCATTTTAATATTGTATTATTTATTTTTATTTTATTTTTTTGTTACAGGAATTACAAATGATACAATGTCGCAATTTGACTGATGTGGCTGTGACTGCTATTCTTGCAAACAGCACCAACATCAGAATTTTCCATTTCCATGGATGTCCCCTGATTACAGGTATAGTCACATGGTCCCTGACATAAAATGAAGCATATATTTTGTTGTCCAAAAATGATGTTACAGTACATCTATGTGTCTCTTTTAGATAAATCAAGGGAGGCGCTCCAAAACATTATTGGTCCCAACAAGATCCAACAAGTGTCTTGGACTGTGTACTGATGTGACTTATGATCATCTATGGTATATCAACTACAGCACATCAACTTTATTATCGTAAATGTAATGCGCTCATCAAAGAAGATATGCATCATCCTTGTCAAATTTATTAAACAAATTGTCAGTGTTTAATGGGAAAAATGATAAAAATCAATGCATTTTTTACAGTATTTGCATTGTAATTTAATTGCATTGTAATGTTATTTAATATTTAAGAATATATTTATGTAAAATTGTTTTGTTTACCTACTTTTCATTTTCAACATTTCAACTGTACTACATAATAATACATAATAAATAAAAATATATGTATAAAATAACAGTAATCTGCTCCAGAATGTTTCATTGAACATGTTTGCTTACAGTAAGCAGCATCAATTATAGATAGATAGATACAGTCAGGTCCATAAATATTGGGACATCGACACAATTCTAACATTTTTGGCTCTATACACCGCCACAATGGATTTCAAATGAAACGAACAAGATGTGCTTTAACTGCAGACTGTCAGCTTTAATTTGAGGGTATTTACATCCAAATCAGGTGAACGGTGTAGGAATTACAACAGTTTGCATATGTGCCTCCCACTTGTTAAGGGACCAAAAGTAATGGGACAATTGGCTTCTCAGCTGTTCCATGGCCAGGTGTGTGTTATTCCCTCATTATCCCAATTACAATGAGCAGATAAAAGGTCCAGAGTTCATTTCAAGTGTGCTATTTGCATTTGGAATCTGTTGCTGTCAACTATCAAGATGAGATCCAAGAGCTGTCACTATCAGTGAAGCAAGCCATCATTAGGCTGAAAAAACAAACAAACCCATCAGAGAGATAGCAAAAACATTAGGCGTGGCCAAAACAACTGTTTGGAACATTCTTAAAAAGAAGGAACGCACCGTTGAGCTCAGCAACACCAAATATATATATATATACTCTTCTGCTCACCAAGCCTGCATTTATCAATAAAAACATTAAAATGCTGAAATATTTTTACTATTTAAAATAACTTTTCTATTTGAATATATTTTAAAATGTAATTTATTCCTGTGATTTCAAAGCTGAATTTTTAGCATCATTACTCCAGTCACACGATCCTTCAAGAATCATTCTAATATTCTGCTGCTCAAAAAACATTTATTGTTATTATTATGTTGAAAGTAGTTGAGTAGAATTGTTCATGTTTCTTTGAACAATAGTGAGTACAGAAGAACAGCATTTAACTAAAATAGAAATATTTTGTAACATTATAAAAGTCTTTATCATCACTTTTGATACATTTAAAGCGTCATTGCTAAATAAAAGTATTAATTTCTACAATTTCTTTCCCCCCCAAAAAAAAAAAAAAAAAGTATTTTGGATCAAATAAATGCAGGCTTGGTGAGCAGAAGAGACTCTTTTAAAATATTACTCTTCAAAAACTTTTGACTCGTAGTATATATTTAAATAAATGTTAACTAAAATGAACTAAAATCATTATAATTTATTTTAACTTCATGTAATAAAAAAATAATATATATATATATATATATATATATATATATATAAAAATAATATTTTCTTATGGTTACTCCTGTGCCATTTTATAATAAGGTGTGTGTGTGTGTGTATATATATATATATATATATATATATATATATATATATACACATACACACACCTTATTATAAAATGGCACTGGAGTAACCATAAGAAAATATTTTGAAATTCATGATTCAAAAAACATTTATAAATAATAATACTTTGTTCTTTTTACTTAATGGATACACCTTATTAGATTTTTTTTTCTATTAAATCAATTATTAAATCAATTATTTTTGTTAAAAACATTAAATAAATTTAAAAAAAAAAACAAAGATAAATAAAAATTTTAAAATTTAAATGTAGGAATGGCTGCAACTTTTAACAAGACATTCCACTAGATTTCGTTTAAGAATTTTTGATCACCTCTGCAAGAAGGTAGATCTCTAAAGATGTTTTAGTTTACTCGTCACGTTCTTATTTCAGGTTTGAGGTGCAGCAAGAACACAAGTCTCACTTGGATCGATGTCATTGGCAACAACATGAGAAGCTCCAGTGAGTTTGGCAGCAATGGCTGATGCTCCACAACCACAGCCGAGATCCAGCACCTTTCTGCCTCCAGACACCTCGGGGTTATTTAACAGATACCTGAGAAAACAGTCCACTCAGAGCTGCAGCATTAATAAAAACGACAACGCGTATCTTACAGTAACTAACCTAAAATCTACCGTAGCGTTTATGATTATTAGTGGTTTGTTAACTGAACACTGTTACCTAGCCAGTGCTTGTCCACCGGGCCAATATATTGCCCAGAATGGATCAGGGAAAGGCCATAATTCAGGTTTCTCCGTCCAGAACCGGCAGGTGGGGGTGAAGAGTCTTAAAGAAATCTCTGGGGTTAAACTTTGGGAGCTCACTATCTCTGTGTTGTCCATAATGAAGTTCTTTATATCATCCTCTGATCTGACGCCTCTCACGTATCGACGCATTAAACAAAACATTCCTCTTTGAAATGCGTTTAAAGTGTCCTGACGGCGGAAACACAGGGTTATTCCTCTGTACATGTCTACAATGCCTAAACGAGTCAAATTTCCTCCGCTTCCTACTATTTACGTTTCTTCCACATGTCTGTCGCGCATGCGCAGAGTGGCTTGGCACGTCTACGACGTCACGGAGGTAATCTCACCAATCAGAGCGCTCAACTAAACATATTTTTAAAACTTTTATTCTAAACTTTGTAAATGTTATGAATAGATAAACAAGGGAAAAACATCCTACAAAAAGCTTACTAGGAATCAATATCAACAAAAGTAATACTAACGGATGATATATTTTCCAGTTACCATCCTTTTAGGACAGGTTAGCATGGTAATAAAAATTGTAAAATGTACTCGTTTAAATTAAAAAGCTGTAAACATGAATACAGGAAAAAAGAGAGAAAGAAAGAACAAAAGAAATAATTATTCTTGGTACTATTTGTATTAATTCACACAAAACAAGGAATTACCATGGTAATCTGATATATACCACGATAGTACCATATTCATAGACTTGCATAAGTCTGTACTGACCCTAAATCACTTCATATGTGTATATATATATATATATATATATATATATATATATATATATATATATATATATATATGATATTTTAATGTCAAGGTCATTAATTTTAAAATAATAATAATAATAATAATAATAAAAGTTAAGTAATAAAATAGATAAATAGATTAAATTAAAATGAAATAGATAAATAAAAATTTATTATTTTAATAATTTATGTCGTTGTTATTGACTGGTTGCAGTTTTCTGGCAGATACATGTTAAATTAATTAAATTAATTAATTAAATATGGTATATTTCAAATTACCATGGTATTTCTTTATTTTGTTTTGTTGTTGTTTTTTTTAACATCATAATTCTCTCTTTTGTTCTTTCATTTTTCCCCTTTATTTATTTTGCACAGCTTTTTAATTTAAATCTTTCCTGACTTTAAGTCATTTTCAATCATTTACAATTTAAAAAAATAATTAAATTATTATTTTAATGTCAAGTTTATTATTTTTTTAAAATAATAATTTTAATAATTTATAGAATTATTAAACAATTACAGATAAATGGATTAAATTAATTTGCATGTAACATTGTATTCCATTGTTGTTATTGACCGGTTACAGTGTTCTGGCAGGTACATGTTAAATCTTCAGCATTGTAATCATACCTTCCAGAAATAGTCCCATGAGCTCACAAAATGATTATTCAGTGAAGAGGTGGGCTGGACACACACTCTCTGCGTCCTGTATATGACAGTCACCATAGATACCTGCTGCTAACAGCACTGCCTGCTCAGTAAGGAAACTGACTGAGTGTCAAGTACTGAGTGTGTATGAAATCAAAACACAAGGAAGAAAAACAACCATAACCAAAGATACAAAAGGTATGTTATATTGTTTTGGTGATTATGTGCGTGCAAATTAATAATAGACAGCATTAGTGACACATTTATCGCAATTAATAGTACTATGAATATTTACTCTTAATATTATGCATATTATGAAAGAGCAAACGCTACAAAAGCCCTTCTGCCACAGATACTGCTTCTCTGTCATGTAACTAAGTTTAAAAAGAGTATAGCAACAAATAATCATTAAACATTGTTTCTATGTTGTTGTGTGACTCTGACAGGCTAGGTTCAAACTCTTTGGGTTGTGCGAAATAGTTTCATATAAGGGCAGGACAATCTGCAGTTGAGTACACAGCATCTCAACTCACTTTTGGATATGGCTAAGTGGAGAGGAGAAAGAAGAAGCCTTTTGCCTTCAAGATTTTGGAGTGAGCAGGAATTGGACGCTGACCCGGGCCGTAGATCTTTCCAGCGCACTCTTAGGTCTCAAAGTCCCCCCGCTCTCTCTGATCTTGACTTTTGGGATAGTAGATCTGTTTTTAAACCTCGGGTATGTAAGCTCTGGGAATCAAAACAAATCATTTTTTAATAATATTTTACTAAGTTTTTAACAAATATGATGCTTCTTTTCAGAAATCTCCAGTATGGAGCTGTGTAGGCTTATCTGGATTGTGTGACCACTCAAAAATCAGCACCAGGTTAGTGCTTTGAAGGAACAGTTCACCCCAAAAATGAAAATTTGCTAAATATTTACTCACCCTCAGGCCATCCAAAATGTAGAGTTTGTTTCTTCACAGATTTGGAGAAATTTTGCATTACATCACTTGCTCACCAGTGGATCCTCTGCAGTGAATGGGTGCCGTCAGAACGAGAGTCCAAACAGCTGATAAAAACATCACAATAATCCACACCACTCCAGTCCATCAATTAAAATCTTGAAACAAAAAGGTGCAAGTTTGTAAGAAATAAATCCACCATTAAGATGTTTTTAACTTCTGACCAAAATACAAGTACTCTATCAATAACATTGCTTGCTCCAGTGAAAAGTCATCTTGTCTGAATCAGGAGAGAAATATGCACAGATCAAGCACCGTTTACAAGTGAAAACAGTTCTAAACAAATATGTCTGTGGATTTTGATGTGAGAAAACAACTGCAGATAGACTTTTTCACTGAAGGAAGCGTTATTATGGATTATGGACTGGTGTTTTGGCCAGAAGCCACGTTTTAAAGTTAATGATGAATTTGTTTTTTTTTTTTTACAAACATGCATGTTTTCACTTTACGGGTCATTAATTGATGGACTGGAGTGGTGTGGATTACTTGTGGATTATTGTGGTGTTTTTATCAGCTGTTTGGACTCTCATTCTGACGGCACCCATTCACTGCAGAGGATCCACTGGTGAGCAAGTGATGTAATGCAAAATTTCTCCAAATCTGTTCTCATGAACAAACATTTTGGATGGCTTGAGTGTTAGTACATTTTCAGTAAATGATAACAATATAAAGTTTTAATAATCATTCTAATTCTATGAGAATAGTGAAGTCCCCACACCATAATTATAACATCACAGTATTATTGAAATCACTTTCAGAATGATTTTTTTCTAGCTGATGAATGATAAAAACATTGACATTTTTCTGAACCAGCACTCTTGGCAGCCAGAAACACAGGGGCGCTTTGGGGATGACGAGATGGTCATCTGCATCCCGTTTGGCTCCAGAAGGAGCTCCGCGATCACACTCTTCTCCTGAGGACTTTGAGCTCAGAGCTGCTCTGGAAGAAAGCAGCATGAGGAGGGCAGAGCTCGTCCAGAGGCTCCGAGAGGCCAGAGGTCACCTGGACACTAAGACAGACCTTCTGAAAACCAAAGGATCTCAGCTTCATCAAAGCAAGAGCATCTCAAACGTCCTGGAGATGAAGCACAAGGTATGGCTGAAGCAGTTTTGAGATTGTTCAATTGTTGTTTAGCAGATATTGGTTTCATGGGACAGTAAACGGGAAAGAGATATCAAAGTGTGCTGTTGTCTTCAAGGAACCCTCATCGCTGTTGATCTTCCTCCCTCAGCAGCTGTCTGAAGCAGTGAGTGCTCTTGAACAAGACAAGAAAGCTGCGGAGCTGAGCCACTTTGAGGAAAGCCGCCGTCGAGGGGAATTGCATGACAAGTGAGTTATATTGGCGTTACGTATGGAATCCATATGTGACAAGTACATTAGTCAACATACAATATTTTATTTTTTGCAAGGACACACTCCTACTTAGAACTTCAAAGTATTTAATTTATGCATACATACATTACCATTCAAAAGTTTGGGGTCGGTAAAATGTTTTGTATTTGAAAGAAGTCTCTTATGCTCACCAAGGCTGCATTTATTTGATCAAAAATACAGAAAAAACACCAATGTTCCAAAATATTATTATGATATAAAATAAATGTTTTCTATTTGAATATATTTTGCAATGTAATGATGCAAAGCTGAATTTTCAGCATCATTACTCCAGTCTTCAGTGTCACATGATCCTTCAGAAATAATTTTAATATGCTAATTTGCTGTTAAAGAAACATTTCTTCTTATTATTGTTGTTGAAAACATTTGTGCTGCTTCATATTTTCTGTGGAAACCATGACACTTTTATTCAAATTTTAAAAGAATGTTATAAATAGTGTCACTTTGAACTATTGAAGGCATCTTTGCTGGATTAATTTCTTTAAAAAAAATCTTACTGACCTCAAATCTTTGAATGGTATCATACAGTGGGGTCCAAAAGTCTAAGATCACTGTATTTCTTTCCCCTTAAACCTGAAAATAAACACATTTTTTAAGATTTGGAAGGATTTAAAACAAATATGTTTAATGCAAATAAATATTGAGAAGTCACAAATTTGTGCTATTGATCATGTGACGCCTTTGTACAGATGGTCAGATATTCTTGCATCCACTGAAGCATAAGATGCTCTTTGGATCAACTCAAATCAGACTTTAGATCAGGAACAAAGCAAATATTAATTTTTATTTTACTCAAATTGCTATGTCAATAATATCATTTACAAAAAAAGCAAAATAGACACATTTAATTTTTGTCTTGATTTGATATGTTGATTCACTTCATGAAAACAAAGAGTTCTGCAGCTTGAGCTGGACATTTTGAAGATGAGGTCCAACCTGGAGAGAAGAACTCCACCCACATCACCAAACCCTCTCAACAGAACTCTGCCCGCTGCAAACGACCAAACCCTCAGAGAGGTAGAGCTCATTTTGCATGACAAAAAACATCTGGAAAAGTACATGAGAAACTTTCAT
>CM077265.1:14373886-14393886 GCA_039654775.1 Spinibarbus caldwelli | reverse complement strand
AGAAAAGACTTGCTGAAGATTTAACTGAGCGTTTAACTGAGAACCAGCAGTTCTCTTTCATAGGTTCACTTGACGCTGCGTAGCTATGACGCAATGGGAACGCCACGGGTGTGGAGCTCGAGGCGATGGAGAGTGAGCAGACGGGCCTCGCCCTTTCTCTCCCTCTCTCGCCCAAGCCCGCGTGCACGGATTCGCAGGTTGACTTCTCGTATGATTGTTTATGCTCTAGCCCAGGGGCAATGCAAAACGATTTCTTCCAGGCTAGAAAAATCTTTTGTACACCGCGGCGTCCAACTCCGAGGATTTCGGGCCTGCTTCAGCCGACACTCTCCCGCCTAGCGACCAGGAAGCGCGGCCTTTCGCGGCCTACGCAGAGCTTGTAGACATTCTGGTGCGCCTCAGAGAAGCTCTCTATTGACTGGCCCCACGAGCCCTGCGAATCCCAGTTATCTAAGCTTGACGAGCAGTTTCTGAGTGGCCTAAATTCGAGGCCTGCGTGGAGAAAGCTGCCCTTCTTCAGCTAAATGCATCATGAGTTCTCCAGATCCTGGAAGCAACCATTTTCTGCCCACCTTACTTACAAAAAAAAAAAAAAAAAGGCGTTTACAACATACCGCTCATTTTGCTGCTTTTATATTGCAATTGGTGTCTTACTATATTATTTAGTGTATTTCTTGTTGTAACACACTGGTTGCTGTTCTAATAGATTTTTTTGTGTTTCTGGGATTGAGGACAGACCGTTCATTCGTTTCTGCCCGCTTCTAACATGCTCTTCTCATTCGTTTCTGTCACATCTGCCGCCAGTGCATTTCGGTGTGCAGTAATCATTCAGTCTCACTCTCTTTTGAACATGGGGGTGGGGAGACGCACCAGGCTTTTTCCCTTACCACCTATTCTTTGTCACCTGCTGCTCACATGATAGGAGACACATTCAGTTCTCTCCCAGAGGCAGCAGACCCTGTACCAGTCACAGACCTCGGTCCCTGTGGGCTTCCTAATCCTGTATCAGGATGCCAGAGGCTCTCCTGCACGGTAGAGGATGATGATGTCCCCTCCGGACCATCTCAGCACCCCACACAGGTCGCTAGGCAACACAGTAAGTTTCACAGGCTTGCCTTTGGTGAAAGGCCTACCAGTACAAGGTTCTTCCCTTTGGCCTGGCCTTAGCACCAAGGACTCTCACTAGTGCATGGATGCTGCTCTGGCTCCGTTGAGGCTCCAGGGCATCTGTATACTCAATTACCTGGATGTTTGGGTCATTTTAGCCCACTCCAGGAAATTAGTGAGTTGCCACAGGGATGTTCTCCTTCACCGCATTCTGTTTCTTGGCCTAAGAAGAACACTTGGATTCCGTTCAGATGCAGGCCCGTCTGGCTCCTGCCTGGATTTCCAGCCTCAACGTATGCTTGGCCCGCTTCAAGCTAGGCCATCATGTTTCTGTGAGCACTTCTTGGCCTCAGAATGAACGGCAAAAGAACGCTCTCACCCTCTCACAACAGACTGTTTTCTTGGGGGTTCACATGGATTCCATTCAGATGCAGGCCTGTCTGGCTCCTGCCTGGATTTCCAGCCTCAACGCATGCTTGGCCCGTTTAAAGCTGGGCCATCATATTTCTGTGAGCATTTCTTGGCCTCAGAATGAACACCAAAAGAGAGCTCTCACCCTCCTCACAACAGATTGTTTTCTTGGGAGTTCCAATGGATTCCGTTCAGATGCAGGCCCGTTTGGCTCCTGCCCAGACTTCCAGACTCAACGCATGTTTGGCCCGTTTAAAGCTAGGCCATCATGTTTCTGTGAGCACTTGTTGCAGGCTCTCGGGCCTCATGGCCACAGCCTCCACGTTGTTGCCCCTGGGGCTGCTTCAAATGGGGCTGTTCCTGTGGTGGACGAAACATTTAGGGATCCGCTCGACAGGACCAGCCTTCGCTTATTAAAAGTGTCACGCAGTTGCTTCCGCGCCCTTTTAATTTGGTGGGACCCCCTCTTTCTTCTGAAAGGGGTCAGTATAAGCGCTTTTACCGTCGCCAAATGGTTACGACGGACGCCTGTTTGACGGACTGGGGTGCGGTCTTGAAGGACAGACCAGCATGCGGAGTTTGAGTTCCTCTCTTGGCACATAAACAGCCTGGAGCGGTGAGCCATCTCTCTGGCAACTGACACACTTCTCCCCTCACTACAGGGGGTGTCACGTGATTGTCAGGACAGACAGTATGGTGGTAGTTTCTCATATACCATCAAGGAGGTTCACGGTCGCGCATCCTGGACAGACATGCACGCCGTCTTCTCCTTTGGGCCCAAGATAGGCTCCTCTCCCTGAGATGGTTCATGTCCCGCAGCTGATTTTCTGTCGAGACTGAAGCTCAGATTGGGGGAATGGATGCTGAACCGCCGAACGGTAGCCCAGATGTGGGACTTGTTCGGCAGGATGGAGGTGGACCTCTTTGCGTCGCAGGAGTCGTCCCAATGCCCACTTTGGTTCTCCCTGAGTTCCCTAGCACCTCTGGGCATAGATGCTTTCGCTCACCCATGGCCGAACCTGAGACTGCAGTCCTGTGCAGGGTGAAGGAGAGCGGGGTTCGTCTCCTGCTCGTAGCCCAGTTCTTGCCGTCCCCAGATGTGGTTCTCTGAGCTGATTTATCTTCTGGATCACCCTCCATGGGAGATTCGCATCAGAGAAGATCTGCTATCTCAGCTTCAGGGCAAGATCTGACACCCTCAACCTGAGATCTGTAAGCTGTGGGTATGGCCCTTCTAGGGCCACCAGCTTTGGTTTCTAGTCTTCCTGCAGATGTTTAGGAGGCCTTTGCTAATGCCAGAGCCCTTTCCATGGGGAAGCTGTATTCCTCCAAGTGGAAAGTTTTTGAGTCACGGTGCTTAGCCCATGCGGTGGACCCAGTCAGCTGCCCTATAACTCCAGTGCTGGAGTTCCTGCAAGAAAAGTTTGTGGCGTGAGCAGTTGCTACTACCCTGAGAGTTTATGTTGCGGCCATTGCCACTCAGAGAGAGTGGATGATGTCCCCTTGAGGAGACATTGGTTGGTCTCCGCGGTTAGGCGGCTGAGGCCAGCATGCCCTTGGAGCTCCTTCTTGGGACTCGGTCGTCCTGGAGGGCTTAATGGAAGCCAAGTTGGGGATTCGCAAGCTCTCTCTGTCGGCGAGATGTGTATGGACTTTGCCCCTGGTCTGGTTAAAATAAATTTATAACCCAGGCCAGGTTATGTTCCAAAACAGCCCCTGGTCTGGTTAAAGTAAATTTACAACCCAGGCCAGGTTATGTTCCAAAACAAGGTTTTGTCCACATCATTTCACTCTCAGGTGGTCACCCTTCACTCTTTCTATCCTCTTCTTTTTGCTTCAGGTGAGGATGAGAAACTTCACATGCTCTGCCCTGTCCAAGTTTTGAAGCTCTATGTGAAGCGCTCTAGCCATTGGAGAAAATCTCCTCAGCTGTTAGTATGCTTTGGTGCTGGCCACCGTGGCTTGCTACATCGAAGCACAGAATTTGTCATGGGGTGAGGGAAGCTATTTTGCTGGCTTACGAGGTGCGTGGTCTTTCTTCACCTCTCAGCGTTTGGGCACACTCTACCAGGAGTGTGGTTTCCTCTCAAGCTCCCTTTAGAGTAGTCCCCTAGAGGATATTTGTATAGCGGCAGGATGTTCCTCTCCACTCACTTTATCAGGTTTTATAATTTGGATCTTGACATGGCTCCTGGTTCCCGGTTCTTGTCCATTTGAACCAGCCGTAGATGCTATCTGGTTCATCATCGGGCCAGATACAGCAGCGCTTTCATTGCGTCATAGCTATGCAGCGTCGAGTGAACCTATGAAAGAGAACGTCCCAGGTTACTTGCGTAACCCATGTTCTCTGAGTAGGGAACGAGACGCTGCGTCCGCTGCCAAACTCCTCACGCTGCCGACAAGTGGCCTTTTTTGGCAGAGAAATCTGAGGAGCAGATGGCGCGTTCTGGTACAGAAAACACTAAATAAATATTTGAAAGAAAAGTTATATTTGAGAATGCTCCATTTACAAAAACATCCTTTTTCTGTAACATCAATAATTATTTATTTGTTTGTTTGTGTTTGACTGGTAATCAGCAATTCTGTTAAAAAAATAAATAAATAAATAAAAAACAAAAAAAATGGAAAAACCACTTAGCGATATTTGAGATCTCACATTTACAAAATCCTTTTGTGACACCAATATATATATATATCATTTTTTTTTTTTTTTTCCCTTATGAAAGTTAATCATGGTTTTACTGTAGTAAAATTGTAGTAACCATGTTTTTTGGCGTATTGATTACCATTTGTATAGGCCTAACTACAGTTTTACTATAAATGCCGTGGTTAAACTATGGTTAGTGTAGCAAAACCAAGATTAATTTGTGGTTTAACTTGTGGTTTAACTTTAACTTTGTGTGTGTTTTTTTTTTTTTTTTTTTTGGTTTCATTTGTAGTAAAACCATGGTTAATTTTCATAAGGGTTACTTAGTCACTTACCTACTTATTTGATCTAAATGGAAAGCAGTAGTATAGAAAAAAGAAGAAGAAGAAGAAAAAAGATGTGTGTACGTATGTATGTATTTATTTATTTATTTAGCTTTAGTTATTTTATTTCATTTCCTTTTTTAGTTATTTAGTTCTAGTATTATTTTGATTCTGTTATAGTTTTTATTAATATTTTAAATTTAGTTTTTATTCTTATATTTTCTATTTCCATTTCAATTTTCATTAGTTTTAGTTTTATTTATTTTTATAAACGTGTCTGTATTGTTTTTTTTATTTCATTTTATTTTTATTTTAGTTTTAGTTACTTTTGTACATCAGTTTTAACTAAATGAAAATGAAAAATGTTTCCTCTGCAATATGCTGATTTTTTTTTTTTAAATATATGTTGTTATATGTCAGTTAACGTTTACTTAATATCAAGTAACAAATTTATTTGTTATTGTTATTTTTTTATAGATTTAGTTTCAGTTAACTATAATAACCCTGCCCCTAACTCTTACTCAATAGATCTGCATGAATCCTGGCTCAGGAAGAGTAGTGGGGGTGGGAATGCCGGAATTTTCTCAGTGTCATAATTCACGTTTGACAGGAGCGGACATTAAAACGCACCTTGGAGAGGAGGCTGTAAATCAAATTTTATTGACATTTGACAAAAAATATTTACATATGTGATATGTGTACTAGGTCTCCAGTTGTCCCAAGAAGATATGATTTGGTTGACAGCGGGGTCCAAAATGCTACAAGTACTAAGGTAAACACCTCGTATAGTTACGTCATTTTCAAGTGTTGAATACATTTTCTGTCCTTTTAAATGCAGAAATTAAAAACAGCTGTGTGACACATTTAGAACTGGAATGCTGTTGACACATTAAACCATCAGGGAAGAAAAACACAGAACCTGGAGCAAGATCTCCAGCAGGGGGCAGCAAAGAGGTCTTCATCCCAGATCTCAGTCTGTCAGGGGGGGATCAAAGAGGTCGGAGGGAGGGGAGGAGCAGAAACAGCCCACCAACCTGAAGAACCACAACAAGACGACCCAGGTATGTAATGATGAAGATTATGGTAAAAACCTACTTAAAAACCTGTCCTACCAGTCATATTTTAATAAGATACTTGATGGAATCATAGTTCTGTTTCTAAATCTGTGATATCTCAGAGAGGGAAGTTTTACAAACGAAACAACTCCATGCACATCAGGTCTTAGACTCTAATTGGAGTGTCCTGATCTCACATTGTGTCTTAATCGAAGAGCATGCTGGGATGAAGGGGCACATAAGCAGCTTTTAGGGTTGCAGGAGGGCGTCTGCAGAGATGTGGTCAGAAGCAGGGATAAAACACATCAGAAACCCTGTATTGAATGAAATTCCTAATGTTGTGTAGTTGTTTTATCCTTACAGCACTTAAAATAGAAGTACAATGGGATAAACAGCTTTAGTGCTGTGGTGCGATATTATTAAAATCAGTGTACCCCGTCTAATATGAAAAAAAAAAAAAAAAAAACCTTGAAATGTCCCACACTTACTTCCCTCGCAGATGTCAACAGTGAGAGATGCAATGGAAAATCTAAATGAGAGAAATGAAAATCTGCTTGAAGGTGAAAAGTGTCCAACCATATATAGAAACCAGGGGCCAATTTGTTCAACTTTTGGAAATTTGTGTGGGGTCCTATTATTTCAGTTTCTCATTTATTGTGGTGTAATTGTGTTTCTTGTTTGTCTTGCTGGTCCAGCTAAAGTAATATCTCCTCAACCAAACTTACAACAGGACAAATTTCCCCTGGGCTTTCCCCTGGTTGAGGTTTGTGACTCAGATTTGGAAGATATGGAAGGGTCCATTTCAGATGGAGAGGGGAGCCAACGTCTGGAGTGATGATAATCCATTGTGAAAATCCATACTGCACTGACAATTTCTTAATTTATTCCCATTTATTATGAATTATACAGTACAGCTAAGCTATTAAAAATTAAACAAATTTTCATAAGCATGTTGCCAAATTTTCAGTGTTTGTTGTTTAGCTTTCAAGTGCTTGAAATAACTTTGAAGTTAATTTAAATTAGACACAAAAAACCAACATGATTTCATATGAAACAGACTATATTTATTAATTTTTGCAATTATCACATTTTTTTCCATAAACACTAACTTTTTATTGTCTTGAATGCCAATTACAGGTTATTTTCTAAAGAGTTTGTTTAGATATATTTGATTTCACTAATACATACATTTGTACTGAGTTTATACAACAGTAACATAATAATAATATTATTTATTTCTAGATATTATTTTAAGATATTCAGTCAAAAATGTCTTACCGAATGCCAGTATCATAAAGATCATTAATATTTGTCCATGGTTGGGTCAGACTTGAGGTCATGTCAGCTTTTCATTTTGCACTTATGGTTGAATAACATGATGTTGCACAGTTTCTGCTTGACTTGTGCTACACAGTGAATCTATCCCTCTTCATTGGCCTCCAAACCAAGAAGAACCTGCCCAATGACACTGAGCAGGTGTATCTCTGCCAAAAGAAAAAAGATGAAATATTCAATAAAACATCCTGCATTATAAAGAAGAAAATCGCCAGACCAGTATGACCACATGTAGTCAATTAAAAACATGTACATGTCCATGATTCTCTATACTCAGATATCAAAACCAGTCGTACAACACATGTAACACCATGAGATTTCATATGTTATCTATGGAGATGAATGCTGTACAAGTAAATGACCTCATGGCCATGACCTCGCTTTGCTGAGGTTTGAGCAGGTCTGAAATGAAAGGGATCGGACTGTTGTCTGAAGGATTGAAGAGGGAGGGGGATTAAACTACAATGTCATTAAAATAGGCTGATCTCCTGTGGATCTTGGCTCTCGTAAGACAAGCGTTTAATCCTGAACATTAAAAGCAAACATTTAGGCTTAGTTTATGATGGATAAATCCTCTTGCTTTTACATAACAGCTGGACCTGGTAAGCTGGGCCTGCCGTATGCATATGGCAGAAGTGCTGTCATATCATGACAAATGTATTCAATCATCTGATAGGAGGGATTTGTCGTGCAATATGCTTTCCTGCCCTCTCAGGACATTAAACAGTTTTCTGGGAACTATTTTGCATTGTATGTGGACAATATGGCACCTCTTGACATTTTAAGCTTTGTGTAATTTTTTTTGTGTGAAATTTGGTTAATGCAGAGTTTAAAACTGGAAGAGGAATGTAGTGTGTTTTATGAGATGGAGATTAAATATCCTTATGAAGTCTGTACACATTTGTTCAGTATGTTGGATATTTTTAATAACATGAAAAGGGATTTTTCTGAACTCTTAGCCTTTCATTTAGCCTCTCTTCATCCATCTTGTCTGGTCATCTCCAGTCACGCAATAAATTCATGTCACCTCTATCAAGTCATGAAACACAGATGTGCTCACCTCATAATCTTTTTGGCCCCACTCGATCACAAAAATGAAACTTTGCCTATTAATGGCTCTGTCCCAAATGCCACCCTCATTTCTCCTCCTCCAAGTCCACATTTAGGTGATATGATTCACAAAAAATGCCAGGCAGAAGTCTACTGTGAAGTCCAGACCAGTATGGCCTTGGAGAAAGGGCACACTGATGGTATATACTAACTTGTGAGCACCCTTCTGAATAATAAAAATGATTTTATTATTCAGAAGGGTAGAAAATGATGTGAGTCTGGGCAGAAGTAACCAATCCAGCTCTTGGAGGGCTACCTTCTGCAGACTTCAGTTCTAACCCTGTTCAAACACACCTGCCTGTTATTTTCAAGTAATCCTGAACACCTTGATTAACTGGTTTAGGTGTGTTCATTGGGGCTGGAGTTAAACTCTGCAGGATGGTAGGCCTCCAAGAGCAGATGTAACCCCTCCAGCCTAACTGCCCCACGCCAAGTGGGACTCAAACCTGAGTTGGCGGCATGGGAGGCAGGCGCACTGACAAGGACACTAAAGACTGCAGCCTCTAGTACACCTCTTGAGATCAGGGGAGTGAGGTTTACCTGCACAACTTTTACCATCTGGCCTCCGTTACACTCACCCCCCCTAAACCTCACTCTCATCTGGGTCACGGCACCAATGTAACCCCTTCGAGCGAGACTTGAACCTGGGTCGCTGGCATGGGAGGTGGGCACACTAACAAGGACGCTAAAGACCACAGCCTCTAAGGTTGGCTACCAAAGTATATTATAATTTTAGGAAAGATTCTTTAGAGAGAAAACTCTTCAGCTCCAATATTGGGGGGTATCAATCCCATTTTAACTCCCTGTTGTTATTTGCGAGTTGTTCTCTCAACACTTTGATTAACTTGTTTCGGAGTGTTTGGTTAGGGTTAGAGCTAAACTCTGGCCCTCCAGGGTTGGAGTTTTTGAGTGCTCCCAATACCCCTTTTGAGAGGTCCACTGATCTGGACTTCAGAATAGTCAACATGATGTATAAACTTGTATAGCTAATAGTCCAAATGATAATAGACCAAGGGTACCATTTGGGAGAGAGTGAGAACAGTGTGCTGTAATCTCACCTGGAGTCTGGTTGGTAAAATGGTCTGCTTTCAGGATGAGGACTTTAAGCCAATGGACAACAGTTTGTTACTACAACAAGATGAAGAGCTGACCAAAGACCTTGTGACCTCTTTCTAATTCTTGGAAGGTCATATTCTGAGAGGGACATCAACATTCATATCCAATTAAAGTTGAGCATGTTGAAAAAAAAAAAAGATCCACTCTTGTCCTTTGAAAGAGAACACGAGGTGTAGGTTTTTTAGAAGTCTGGATTAATGTTTAAGACAGTCTAGTCTCATAGCAGTAGCTATGAAGTGTCTTTTTTGGACTTGTCCACAACTTGCCTTAGTTCTCTAATGCAGCTAATAGGCCTATCTGGTGTCCAGTCCAGACTACTGCAGCAAACTTCCAGCTCCTCAAATAGGGATGTCTTTGGATTATCCTGCATGAAGATGGCCAGTCTGAGCATGCAGCACTTAAGCCCATCTAGAGATCCGACATTGATCACTAAGTTCTTTTTATAGAGTCCAGAGCTAAGGTTGTAATCCTGGGCAGATATATCCAGAGGTCCAGGGCAAAGTGGGGGCAGCTTGGCCTGGACAGTCACTTCTTGTAGACGATGGACTGCACCGGTTATACCCACTAAGGTTACAGTGAGCGTGTTCTGTGTTGAAGAGAAGGTCAGAGTAAAGTGCAAGAAGGGATCTAAGGTCTCACTGCAAGAATTTGAACCATAGTTAGGAAATAAAGGTTCATCCTGTAATAGACCTTGGGTTTGAAGTGAAGAAAGGGCACAGGGTGATCGTGGGTTGGGAATAGTAAGCCTTCTGTGTTCGCTAAACGAGTAACTATCTCCAGCCACAGTGCAGTGCCGTTCCAGAACCTTCCGGGTCTTTGTGAGAAGACTAAGTCTTGGGAAAGAGGGGAGAGAGGAGCGGCCACTGGCCATGGGTTTGTATAGAGAAGAGGAGAGAACTGTTGGAGAACTGAGTCGCCTCATTTGGAAGCATGACTTGTTAACCTCAGAGACAGCAGTCAACTCTTCATCTGATGGTGTAGAGCTCTCGAAAGCTGATGGATAGTCTTGAACCGCTTCTTCCAGCTCCTCATACTGCAATTTGGTAATTGTGGTTCCAGATAAAGGGGCAGGACTCAAAGCCACAGTCACGTGATCCACAGAATCAGGAGGAGGGGGTGTCCTCACAGTCTTTTTGTCTTCGGGTGGTTTGTGTCTGGTTTTTACCCAACAAATGATGCAGCCCAGAATAAGGGAGAAACACAGGACCACCAAACCCACACTCAGCAGAATCTGCAAGTGGACTGAAGAGACAGAGGAGGGTTAGAACTGCATTTTAATCCATAACTATCATTCCAAATGTCGGAACAACTGTTAAATCGTAATCCGCAAACAAAGGAAACAATTTAATCCGCATAAAGTCAGTGTTCAGTAACAGAACAGTAAAAACCAGACGTGAACCACAGTACTTAAATATGAAATTTCAGACTGTCTCAGACTGAATGGACAACATGCCAGACAAACACGTCTCAAGAGTGCTTGTAGGTTAGGTCTACCATACCTTCATGTTGCTTTGTGAAGAGCACCTGCAGCAGCAGCCAGAGAAACAAGAGGACGATGATTCCCTCGATCATTCCCTTACAGCCAAACAGCAGGATGGACTGCCACACAGGTTGCCCAGAGTTATCCTCCTCCTCAGAAGGCATGATGACCAAAGAACACCATAGCTCTCACTTCATCTTCACCTTCTGAAGTAACATCATGTATTTCCAAAGAGGTAGTAACTTCAGAACTGTGAACTCCACTAGTCAAAGCAGGATCTCTCACCTGTACGCATCTGTAGGGTTGAACAACTGGTTTCTTTCAAATGTTCTAGTGGACACGTGTGCTTTCTTCGCTAGAAGTCCCAGCTGATTTTGTATAGTCTTTCTTTTATCAAAATGCTTTAATATGAACCTCAACCAATTTCCCAAAGCAAAGCAGCAAGACCAGCTGTAAAATACCATCCATCAAGTTGTCCGAAGAAATTTTCTGTGATTAAAATCCAAATTGTCATTCAGTCTAAACAAAATCTCATTGATTCTCCTCTTGTGGTCTTTCCTCTCCTACATCTGTCTTTTGATTATATCCAGGGTAGTAATCCTCTCCACTGACTCCCTTGGTGAGAGACTGAGATGAGTTTAGAGGGTGGTCCGGCTCAGGACAGGGGCGGGACATGCCAGAGATGGCAAGGAGAGACACTATACTGGTGACGGGTCAAGGACAACTATGCCATATGTCCCACACTGTGCCTATTAAAAGGGCATCAACAGAACAATCCCATCCCACCACCCCCACAAAACAGCATCTGTCACATCCACTGCGAGTTCTGCACGTAATCAAAATCTCTAGTATGTTAATGTGAGTTGCTGTTTTAAGCAGATACAGAAGTAAATATGCATGCATTTCATTATTACATGCATTCCACTCATCAATCTCATCAAACATTTTAATAGGGATTATGAAGGCAAATCTACAAAATTAGATTCAATTTTGAGGTGTGGACATCTGATTTCGAAAGCAAACTATTGATGTACTGCCTCTTGGTGTTTTAAGTAGTGCTGTCAATCAATTATAATAAAAAAAACTAATTAATCACACATTTTTCTGAAATTAATCGCGATTAATCCCACCTAACATTAAAGTTTTTAAATATACTTTTATATTGCAATAATTTCACATTCAACCTTTAAATGAATGTACAAACAACATAATAAACATTATAATAAATGTCATATTTACCTGTGTCCTTCAGCAGAAATATACAGAAATTTAAATTTAAGTTATCAAACACTAAATTAAATATAGTTGAATCCTTAAAGCTATAAAAGTTCTTTTTTCCTCTCTTTTTTTCTTTGTCATTTGATTAATAGACATCACAGCAGCTGGTCATTAGGTTATTTTGGCTGTTATTTCTTTGAGAGCTGCCGCTGTTGAACGTGACGCGGATCTGACACGCATAATATTTTCTCAACTCTTTTTACCATGGCTAATTTTTCTTTCACAATGATTACAAAATTGGTCTCGTTTTTATAAAGGTTTCTATTTAATGAAAAATTGGCTTTATTAAATGAACTATTATTTATATAAGTTTTTTTTCCCCTTCTGGGGCCTGAAATAGAGGAATTTTTGTCAATATTGATAATTTAAAAATAATATTTTGCTGAATGTGTTTTTGTGCTGGCACCTTGGCTGATTTAGGTCTGTCATGGATAAATAAATATGACAATAAACCCGCCAGTAGGTGGCAGCAAGTCCCTGTTTTAATCAGGTTTTAATAAATGACTTACTGAATCGTTCATATCAAACGATTCGTTCAAAACGGCTGATTCAATAGAAACGAAACAAGTGAGACCATCTGAATGGACCGTTGAATCACTGGCTCACTCGATTCGTTCACGGAATGAAACACCGTGTTGCTATGCACTGTTGAATAAAACTAATAGCACAGTTGTGCTTGCGGCCTCGCGCACATGTGCTGATATACAGAAAAGTGCACTGAATATAAAAACGTAAAAACTCATACATAGGTATTTTATGTTTCATTGCTGGAAGTATAAGGGCATTCTAACTGTAACTGTATTCTAATGGGCTTCATTGCGCAGTGAATGCTTTTGGACTCTCAAGACGTGTTTTTTTTTTCCCCCTCAAAGTTGGATAATATCAGCTCTCCTACAGTCACACATACATTATGTCAGGAGAATGTCTTTAAATTATAATCAAGGAAAAATCATACCTTCTGTTGTTTTCTTTTTAAAGAACTTCAAAAGTTGCGCTTGAACTATTTTGCGCGAAAAATGACGAAATTGCTTCTGCTTACATAGTTTGTGAATTATAAGTAGAGAATTTTAACATTTCATGTGCATGATAAGTTTTGCATAATACACGGGGATGGTAGGGGGGGATGGTGGTTTTACAGAGGGGATGCTTTTTGTCATTTTTTTTTCGACCAGGGGGATGCCATCCCCCCGCATCCCCCTTCAATTCTAGCCGACATATATAACGAGGTCAATGTCAGGTTTCAGTTGTGTGTGTGTGTGTATATATATATATATATATATATATATATATATATATAAGAGAAGAGTTCATTTGCAAAAACCGATAACTCATTTTTTTTATTGCGCATTCCAAATAATATCAATCAAACTGCAGTTGGGTTGTTTTGATTAAGTAATAATAACTTAAACAAATACAGGTAATTTACAAAATTAAAGTTCATTGAAAGTATTTTTTATTTATTTATTTTTTACATATTAAAAGTTTGTTTTATAGCAAAAGCAGATAACTCCAACAGTCATTTTTAGGCTAAAGCAGATAACTCCACATTTCATGTTTTAGAGTTTAAAAAATACGTTTAATCTTTGTAATCTCCTCAGATGACAATGTAGATGCCTGAAAAACATTTGTTGTTGTGATCATAGACTGTATGGATGTGATTACACGCAAAACACGGAGCTTTTCCCTCACCATTGTAACGCACTGCTTTCACAAGGATCCGTGAAAACGTTTCAGCTTTTATTTTCCTTTTACGCTCTGAAGAAGATATCACAGTTTCATCAAGTTCGTTGAAATTATCCATCCTCGATCACTTTAGTCAGCTTTGATGAAACTCCTCTCAGTCTTTTCAAACTGAAAGCAGCCTTGTCACCTGACCTGAATACAGCGCTCTGATTCGCTAAAATGGATTTATCGGCTTCTGTTCAAAAACAAGGGCGCTTGTCTGCTTCTGCAGTAAAACGTGAACTCGCGATGCCTTGAAAGTGGACAAAACCGGCTTTTTTGACAAAATGTGTTGTGTTCAGATCACGCTATATGTGGAGAATAATGTACGGCACTCAGCTCATTTTTTTTTTTTTTAAAGTGGCCTTTATCGGTTTTTGCAAACTCATATAAAAATGTCATAAAAACATAAAATGTCAATGTCAAGATTCAGTTTTTGTTACTATAATAACCCTGGCAGAACCACCCATGGTGACCATGGTGTCACATTTCAAGCCCCCCAAAATAAGATAAAACAAATAAAAAAAAATTATATTTTAAAATTTTAATTTTATTTAAAATCATATGTGTATTTGATATATTATATTTGATATATTATAACAAAAACTGTATAACACTGTATAACAAAAAAATTGAGTAAATTTTTACATTTTACTTTTACATTTAAACAACCAAAAAAAAAAAAAAAAAAACATGACCATGATTAAGGAATACGATTAACTTTACAGTTAAGCCAAAAAGAGTCATTTTACACAGTAAAAAAAAACAAAACAAAGAAAATCTTGCATCATATCAGACTTTAATTTCATTGTGTAAAGTTGCATGTGTCTATACAGTGAGGTCATCAAAGAGGATAACAAACACATGGTCTTTGGTTTTCAGCTATACCATTATCTGAAGAATATAGAAATTAAAACAGAAGGAACTAAAAGTGTCTGTATCCCAGCAGGTCCCAGGGTCAAGCAAATGCAGGATTCTAAACAGCTAAAATGTAAAGCTAATTGTTGACGAGGCTAAATCAGCACGAGTATGTGAACGTAACCAGCCAACAAGCCTCGATTGCCACTGGAAGTGTATTGGAAGTACTGGAAGACAGCGAAAATCAATACTTCATGGATATGAGATACTGCATCTAACTTTTCAAACAATAATCTCATCTCACACTGCCGTATTAACATTGTTCTGCCTTTCACTGAGGTATTTCGCTAATTCATTACCTGAGAGACTTTTTGCATTAAAAGACAGCAGTACTTCAGTGACGTACTGCAGGCAGTTGAACTACATCCGAGGTAAATCCTGACTGAGGTAGCTATTTCAGTCCCACACTGACCGAGTTTTATCTAGTGTCAGGAGTGAGACTGCGTCTAGGTTCTGAAGTTAAAATTTTATGAAGAAAAAAATAAAGACATTCCTGAGAAACTCGCTTTCCAATATGGAAAGATACGTGAGGTCTGAAGTTCAACAATTAAAAATACAAAATAAAAAAAAAAAACATCCAATCTTCCTTTGATTTGAATGTTATCCTGCTTTTCCGTGACCTGGTTTGTTTTAAAGAACTCGTATGCGCAGCAGAGTAGAAGAATAGTACATTAATCGAGGCCCTAATATTTACGAGCCTGTACATGATCGTCCAACGCACAGAAATGATTTGACATGTGCGACACAAACCGTGTGTGTCCACATAATTTCTTTCCAAACATACATTGTCTTGTGTCTGAGGTAGAGAAAAATCTTTCAACCAAACTGTTGCCTGTAAATATGTCTAAATAAGAACAAAAAAACCAAAACCTCTCAGCTGTGTAAAATGCACTTTCAAACTCAAAACTCTTTTCAAATCATATTAATATTTCTGTATCTAGAAGCTAAAAAACAACGGAAATAGAAAACAAAATCAAGTATATAATTTTTTTAAAAAGGAAAAAAGATATCTGTGACCCCTTTTCTTACCAAACCAACTTTGCAACACTTGATGGGGATTGTAGCATGTTTTAAAATCCATCAAATTAGACAAAGAGCAACACAGCAGTATCATAATCGATCCTGAGTCTTTTAAATTCACTGCAGATGAGGTAAATTCAGCAAACTTTAAATAAGAGAATTAACAGACAGCAAAAAAGAGAAAAAGTGTCAACCACAACCTCACAAATGTGACTTTGGCAGAAGTAGATTTGATCATGCCACGATTGCTTCGCAGATCTCTGTGAGTGAATGACTGTGGGTGCGGAAAGGCATGATTACACGATCACCGAAGTGTTTACACTCACGATAGCACTGAGATTAAGACAGCTGAGGTATTCTGTTGAATCAAACATCTCTAAAACCCTTCTCAGTCCTGAGAAAACATCTTGTAGAAAAGAGGAGGTGGG
Organism: Spinibarbus caldwelli; assembly: GCA_039654775.1. Classification (NCBI taxonomy): domain Eukaryota; kingdom Metazoa; phylum Chordata; class Actinopteri; order Cypriniformes; family Cyprinidae; genus Spinibarbus; species Spinibarbus caldwelli. Next base: position 14,377,936 of record CM077265.1, on the reverse strand, counting down.
ATCCGTGATGAGCTTTAAGAGCTGATGAGTTTGTAAGAGTGTGTGTGTGTGTGTGGTCCTCCCTTCACTGGAAGGAAAACACAGCTGTGGTTTGTGCGGGAGGCAGACGGTGCTTTGCTGTGTCGCCTCTAGAAGGCAGAACGGCTCACGCCGCTCTGAGGAAAGACTGTAGTTTGGGTTGGACTGACTGGCTGTTTGGTTCAGGGAGATGGTGACCGTTAGGGTGACACTCCTGTGGCCGGCTCCACAGAGTCAGGGCCCTTTGAGGAGGAAGAGGAGGAGGAAGAAGGGATACCGGGACTAAGGGTGGAGGTCTGGCCTGGGAACATGGCTGTGACAGCGGTGGGAACAGCTCCAGACTTCTGAGCATATAAGGATCCTGTAAACGGTATAAAAAAAGCATTCATTAATTTACTTCGCACACTGAAATATTTCTGTATTATACACTACTGTTCAAAAGTTTGGGGTCAGTAATTTTTTTTTTTAAGAAATTGATCAATTTAATGCAAACTTGCTGAACAAATGTATTAAAGCAACTAAATAATGTTATATAAAAAAACTATTTCAATTAATGCTACTTTTTAGAGCACCAAAAGACTCCTGAAAACATTTTTATCATGGTTTCCTCAAATATATAAAGCAGTACAACTTTTTATTTCTTATTTTTATATTATTTATTAAGTTTTCTACATAAATATCAAATGTTTTCAGTAGCAAATCAGCATATTAGAATGATTTCTGAAGGATCATGTGACATTAAAGACTGGAATAATGGCTGCTAAAAATTCAGTTTTTGGCATCACAAAAATAAATGACATTTTAAAATATATTAACACAGAAAACAGTTATTTTAAAAGTAATATCCCACAATATTATTTTTTTTCTGTATTTTGGTCAAAAAATGATAATTGAAGCACAAGATTTCTTTCGAAAACAAAAAAACCCCCCAAAAATCTCACTGACAAACTTTTGAACTCTATTTTGAAAAAAATAATCTTATTGAAACCTATCATAGAGCAAACAATATTCATAGTGTACAATGCCAGGTTAAATAGCTAGATTAGAAATCTAGAACGGAAAATGTAACATGGAAAGAAAAAGAAAAATGCAATAAAAATCCCTAAAATTTAGGACAGCCTTTCACTTAAATCCCAGAAGGTAAAATTTTAAATTTTACTGGATTGCTTTAAATTTGAAGTGTATAATGAGCTACATAACACTCTTTTATTAGTTTTTGTGTTTATTAGTATTATTATTAGCATTACAATATAATACTTTTATGATCTAGAATACTTTTAGGTTTATTAGATGCGTGCTCTGGGCTGTTCTCAAATACATAAGAACAAACAAATTGTATAAATAAATTAAAATAAATTAAGTTTACCAGTGTTGAAATTTTTCATTTGTAAACGGAGTATGCTTACATACAATTTAAATGACATTAAGATTTTTTTTCTAGGAATAAAAACTATTTTTTTTTTTTAATAAGCCTGACAGGTTTTAGAGGCTGATGCAGAGGCAATTTTCCCTTTAAGAATATAATGGTTTCAAAGAAATGGAAAGGGGGTCTTGGAGTAACCTGAGGTTAAGTATGTTAGACAATACAATGCACAAATACAATAATACACACCTGAGTAAATAATCCCGTTGACCTCCACAGACACAGTAATGCTAGCAGAGCCATTAGAAGAAATGCTGAGAGACAGGTCCTGTTTTTCCTCTGGAAACAAAATCCAAATGTCACTGACACACGTCTCACTTTCTAAGTCACTGAACATGTTTGGATAAAAATGTGTCAGTACTCACCGCGGGTGTTGGTGGTGTTGTTCATCCGCAGGTTGGCGGGGTTCACCTGTGATGCCATGGCCAGCAGGTTTTGTTGGAAAGCCTGCTGTAGTAGCCTCTGCTGCTCCTCCGCCAGACGCGCCATCTTCCTCTCGGGCCCCTCCAGCATGGCGGCCCCCACGTTAACCACTCCACCACCCATGCCGGTCTCCAGCCTCTCCCTTAGCTGCTCTAGGGTGGCGGCGCGTGCCAGCTGCTGCTGATGCCCGAGAGCCAGTGCTAAGGGGAGTCGACCTGGCAACATGGAGGCTGGACCGTCCTCTGGGACGGAGGAGAGGAAACAAAACCCTTGAAATTTCGCTATTTGTTACTATATTACATCCATAATGTTATTCATGACAGTGCAATCTCTCAAATGTTCTGTTGCTTCACACCAACATGAAACATGATATTGTACTTCCATATTTAAATGCATTTAAACAGGTAATTTAATGGAGGAAAAATAGTGTAGGAATGTGATTAATCAGCTCATGAAAAGTAGGCGTTTCCATGCCAGAATAGAGTGAAACAGTGCCTGCTCACTTTCTTTTTTTCCTATTTTATTTTTGTTTATTGTGAACATTAATTTGAGTACATTCATGTAGCATATTTCAAGTTACATTCAATGCTCGATGCAACCATAGAGTATCTTTACAATATGTAGATATGTACAATTACCTAGTATGTATTAACTATAAATTATACTCAACCTTCGTTAAATTTTTCAACCTTCGTTAAAAACTCAACCTTGGTAGTTCACCCAAAAATGAAAAATCTATCATTAATTATGATAATTAAGATATTTTTGATGAAATCAGAGTTTTCTGACCTTGCATAGACAGCAATGCAACTGACACATTCAAGGCCCAGAAAGGTAGTAAGGACATCGTTAAAATAGTCCATGTGACATCAGTGGCTCAACCGTAATGTTATGAAGCTACGAGAATACTTTTTGGGCACAAAGAAAACTAAAATAATGACTTTATTCAACAACAACTTCTCTATCTCTTTAACAACCTTTTAGCTGTTATTAGGTCTGTCTTTAAAGGTTAAGTTACTAAGACGTAAAATGCACTGCACGTGCGCAACATTTTTTTTGACTGATCTGCTAAATTAATAAATGTAAACGTAGTCAGATTCAAGTGTTTACAAGCTAATCTTTTCCTATTGATCAGATCATTTCAGGTCTACACCACCTTTTCCAATCCGAAATTACATTCAGTTCATGGATTGAGCTGTTTACGTGAAGGTTTTTCAGTCCAGTTGAGCCATCAATCCAATTATAAATGAATGAATTGGGTGTGAGTAAATGTAGCTGTAAGAACGTGGCCCCCGTCTCACCACTAGGGTGTGCAAATACACCAAATGCTTCCGATGACATGCAATGTTTTTCTTTGCCTAAACAAATTTTCAGGGAAATTAAGGAAATCAAATGTGGCTTATATTCTCTCAAGCAAGAACGATAATCTCATTAAAAAGACTGCATACCTGTGGCTTTCTTCAGGGCAGGACTGGGGGTGGCCTGCAGTCCGTTATGTCCCGTGGCAGGCAGGTGCATTTTGGGAGGAGAGAGGAGGTGAGGGGCCGAGGCACTGGGAGAAGGGGAGAAGCGGTACAGGCTGTTGCTGTATCCGGGGCGGCGGCCCTCTCTGCGGTTGCTGTCGATAGCCGCCTGCAGCTCTCCAGGGGAACTCAGACCCTTCTTCTCACATTCGTATGGGTACAGGTACTTCATATACCTATGACAAGATCAACAACTGTCAGTTTACAATGTGACTGAGGGTAAATGAACGTGTAGGTCTGAGATCTTACTGTGTGCGCAGGGTGAAGGCGGCGCTGGTGATGGAGGTGGGCAGGTTCAGGCCTTTGGTGATCTCCCTCCAGATCTTCTTGTTTATCACCTCCACCAGACCTCCCTTCTCGGTCACCAGCTTATAAAGCATGTACAGATCCAACACCTGCTTGGCCATGATGGGGATTCGATTCACAGGAGTACCTGGAGGAGACAGAACGGACAGGAACAGCTGAGTTTAGTTATTTTTTGTGATAGATCACATCAAACCAGCTGAGGAAACAGAGCTGAAATATAGAGACGCTAGCAGAAGCCTGTTTGTAGCATTAAAAGTGCATGTGTATCTGTGCCGCCCACCCCTCCTAGAAAATCAGGGACTGAAGTGATTGAGCTTTTAATCTGTGAGCAATGAGCTCCCCCCACATACCACGCTG
>CM077265.1:14366386-14368886 GCA_039654775.1 Spinibarbus caldwelli | reverse complement strand
TAAATCTAAATTTGACCGTTTAACAGCTGAGCCCAAGCCTCCATTACTAATTCCAAAACGTCACTTTAGGATTAGTAACGAAGGAACGTTGAGTTGCTTCATTGAAAACTTATTGTATTACTGCAGTAAAAGCTTGTATTATGTAGAGTGAAGTATTATGAGAGAGAGATGGACTGAGCGACTGTGATTACCTGTATCTGATACAGCATCTCCTACAGACAATAAAACATAAGTCTGAATGTCCACTGAGGAAAGAGTTATCTTTGTCAATTTTTTCTTTATTAAAAACAGTCTTGTCGCCATCTAATGGTGGAACAATGTAATTAAAATCACCATCACGAACACGCACCATGCCTCGGTACTAAACACCATTATTAAATACTATTATTACTTATATAAAATATTATTTATTGAAATCATATTTACTGTAATAAACAACATAAACAACAGCCATCATAAAAGTTGCTAGGCAATTCAGTCAACTGTACAAAGACATCGCGATATACAGCATTGAATTTAAATAAAGATGATAATATTTTGCCAAAACTATTTGCTCTGGAACAAATAATAGTTTAATGAGACCAAAGACTGGCCGTTAGATTTACCCAAAATGAATTATATATCGTGTTTAACCACTATAGAGACATCAGAGCCAGCGGTAATTTCCAGAAGATCTGGCCGCCGTCAGGCACTCTCTGTGGGTGTAATGAGTTCTGAACGGCCGCTGAACCGATGGATCTCCCGTCTCCGTAAACGTTGAGGAAAATGTTGAAATAGACCTTATCTTTATTAACAAACCGCATGTTTGAAGTCCAAGCAAGCACATTCTCGCCTAAAAAACAACAACTTAAAACTGCATTCCGTGACACTATGGCTGCAACAACTAATCGATAAAATCGATTATTATCGATAATGAAATTCATTGACAACGCTTCTCATTATCGATTAGTCGGGTCTGCCCACAGTGCACGTCCAACTTCAGCCGGTTGCGTCAAATTAACGTTACAGCACTGAATAACGCATTTCTATGGCCAAACTGCATCTAAAAATAGTGGAGGAAACAGAATGAGATGCTGCGGGAGAAGTATGTGATCCAAGCTGCACAAAACATGAGAATTCTTTATTTTAAGCTTTAAGCTAATGCATTAGCGTCAGGCGCTTTGACAGATGCGTGTTCGTCCTCAGCGCAAAAACTTTAAGTTTACGGTCATATCCTTATCTGTAAATGTCACAAATTCACGCGAGCATTTCCATTTTTGCATAAAGTTCCGTCCTGACAGTCTGCGTTATCTTTACTGAATGAGCGCCAGCGTGGCAGGCGCATGAACGCGCGTCAGAGAGGGATTTATATTCAGCGCAAAAACATTCATTGTGCTGAAATATCTGTTGTTGAACGTTAAATTAAGGTTTAAAAGTCAACATGTAGTGCACGTATTTTATGAGAGTAGGAAATGTAAAGGGATAACCGTGTATTGTCTGAATATAAATATCAGATGCTTCATAGCCGCCTTTTACAGAATAAAGAAATTACAGTAAATGTGACCGTGATCAAAAAGTTGGTTAACACTGGGTTTGTGTTTTTATTCATCTTTATTATCTTTATTATCTTAATTTTTGATGAAGAGATTTAAACTATAGGCCTATATACAGTGCTTAAATTTATTAAAACAAATTTAAGGTTTATAACAAATAATGTAAGCTTTGTGCCCCTGCTTTTCTAAAGTAACAGTTTTGGTGTTTACTAAAATCATTTTTTAGCTATCTGTATTGGTTAGTCCTCCAATATGCGTAAGGCCTTTAGTAACAGTAGGCTATTTCTAATGCTATAATATAATTATTTCTGTTATCTATGAAAGAATGAAAGGTCTATGAAATATTTTTTCAGATACCCAATTACAGTCAAAAAGTAGCTAAACAATGCCAGCAAGAATGCATGCTGTTATGAAAGGCAGGAGGCTATTTTTTTTATTATGTGAATAAATATTTAGTTGTTTCAGTTTATTTGCCCAATAAATTACAATAACATGTTTAGATTTAAACAATTCTTTGACAGATTCCTAAAATATTTGTGTTTTCTCTTTATTATGACAGGTGGTCTAATAAATTAAGCATTGTATGTTTTTATAGCATTCAGTTGGCACGTTTGTTTGAAGGACATTGGGCAGAAAGCGGAAGTGTTTTTGACAATAAAATAAAAAAAGAAGAAAATGTAGCTTTTTTAATCCGATTAATTGAAAAAAAAATAAAATAAACTGCCAACTAATCGTTAGTTGCAGCCCTACATGACACAAAACAGTATTATTTTTAAAATTATAGTGGATTTGCCCGTCCGCCATGACACTCGCTGTGAGAAATATGGCAACTTCGACAAGCGGAGTGATACAAACGGTGAAGAGGACGAGGAGCTCTGTTGGACTCCAATATCGCATACCTATCAGCCAATCAGATTCGAGAACCAGAAAGAACTGTTGTGTGTGTGTGTATTTTATATTATATATTA
>CM077265.1:13701386-13711386 GCA_039654775.1 Spinibarbus caldwelli | reverse complement strand
ACTAATGAGGTTTTTACGTGTTTAAATAACTTGTTTATTGGCATTTTCGCAGGCCGTGTTCCTGAGATCGTTCCCGACTGTGTGCTGCGAGCTGCTAAAGATCTTCAGCATGAGAGAGGTGGCAAATCTGGCCCGTGACACGCTGAGCAGCCTGCCTGCCCTCACGCACACGGACTGCCCTCTACAGGCCGTCAAACTGCAGTGCATGGCCAAAACCGTGGAGAGTCCACTTTATGTCAACCCAGGTAAAGGATCTCACTCACTTGTCTGATTTAAAATAGTTAAAAGTGAATAATTATTGCTAAAAATACCATAAAATCAAGTCTAGGTTTATTAGAGGCCATCTAAATGCTGGCGTACACTGTATCTATGCTGTTTAAAGGGATGGTTCATCCAAAAATGCAAATTTTGTCTTTAATTACTCACCCTCATGTCGTTCCAAGCCTGTAAGACCTTTGCTCATCTTCGGAAAACAAATGAAGATATTTTTGATGAAATCCGAGAGCTTTCTGATGCTCCATAGACAGCAACGCAACTGACACGTTTAAGGTTTAGAAAGGTAGTAAGGACATCATTAAAATAGTCCATGTGACATCAGTGGTTCAACTGTAATGTTATGAAGCTATGAGAATACTTTTTGTGTGCGAAGAAACAAAAATAATGAGTTTATTCAACAATTTCTTCTCTTTTGTGTCAGTCTTCGATGCACGTTCACGACAGTTTTTGCGTTTTGACAATTTGCGTATCAAATACGATACAGTAGGATTTATAGAGTTAGAAGCTGCTTGATTCTTATATACATGTGTTTGTGTTGTGTGTTGTCAGAGTCGAGGTGTGTGCTGTTACCTGTAGTGCTCCGTCTGCTGCACACACACCTGCAGGAGCAGAGGGAGCTGGTGCTGTGTGCCAATATCCTCACCAGCATGCTGACGCTCAACACATCCACCACGGTCAGTCTTACACTAAATCTCTGCTGCTAGAGTCATTTTTGTACATATTTACTTCACTCTTTGCATCAGTTTCTTCGTTTGTTCTATTAATTGGTTAGTTTGTAGCTCTTGTCATTTTTGAATTTTTTTCCTGATTAGAATTGCTGGTGAGATTTCATACCTATTCTAGTTGCTGATTTTGTAAATAAAAATTGTATAATTATTAATTTATTAATTTAAGGCTTATTAACTTATCTAAAAAATTATAGTTAATTATCTAAAAAATAAGTTTTAGAAAAACTTCATTGTGACCCCCTTACCTGTACGTAAATTTCACAGTAAGGGAATTTACAAGTAAAATATTATTTTTTGAGATGCACCTGTATATATATATATATATATATATATATATATATATATATATATATATATATATATATATATAATGTATATACAGGTGCATCTCAAAAAATGTGAATATTGTGAAAAAGTTATTTTTGTTTGTAACTTATTTCAGAAAGTGAAACTTTTATATATTCTAGATTCATTACATGTAAAGTAGGTAGGTAGGTCTCTTGAAGCATCTTGGAGACGTTGCCACAGTTCTTCTGGATTTAGTCTGTCTCAGTTTGTTCTGTTTCTTCATGTCATTCCAGACGGACTAGATGATGATGAGATCAGATCTCTGTGTGGAGCACTGGCTGTTGTCAGACTCCTCGTGCAAACAAAAATGTCACAGGATTATTACAATTAATGGCGAAATGAATCTTTGGAAATGTAAACTGTTATTTCCTACTGACACACTACAGTAAAAGATAGAAATAACTGACTTAAAACCATTTTTTAGCTGGTGAAAATACTAAAATATAAAAACAATTTTTTCCCCATTAAAATGGCTGGTGAGATGTGGTATTATATTTCAGTTGCTGATTTTATATAGATATAAAAAAAGATAAATGACATTTAATATGTCATGTATATATTAATTACTTTTGTTAATATGTATAAATTAGGGCTCATTAATTCATGTAAAAATTATCATTAATTATGTGACCAAAAAGTTTTCAAAAAAAAGTTTAATCGTGTCTTCCTGACCTGTATGTTAATTTAACAATAAGGGAATTTGGTGCGTTGAAATATTTTTAACCTGTAACTGATGTTTATTCAATATTTTCTCCTTCACTACAGTACTATAATGGGACTTTTCCTTGTAAATATTTATATATGTGATTAATTGTAAATTAATTTTATCAACACACATTTATAATTTGTAAAAAAACACATTTATAATTTGTAAAAAAAAAAGATGTTAATGTATTTATCTGTTAAAATAAAATAAAATTAAATAAAATGTCTGTTTACGTCTTTGTAGGAGTGTGGTGTGTCTGAGGAGGTGAATCTGGTCATGGAGAGTCTGTCTGGAGTGTTACTCAGAACTATACTGGAAGTGACCAACCGGCCTCAGCCTGCTGCCTCCTCGCTGCGCCTGCAGTACCAGGATGTTACCGTGCGTGTGACCATTTCTAATGACCTTTGATTTTTACTTCAGGGAAAGTATCTCAGTAAATTGAATAATGAATCAGATGTGTGTGTTTCAGGGTGAATTTGTTGCCTGTTTGCTCACATTGCTGCGGCAGTTGAAAGATAAAGAATACCAGCAGCTTCTCAGCAGATTTCCCACTAAAGATGAACTGACGGTAAAATCATTTGATAAACTTTACTAAAGTGCAGTGCAGCTCTTTAACTAGCTTATTCTGCTTTAATAATAGTGATTGCTATAGTCTAACCGTACAATCTCCTACACTGGTTTTCCAGAGTTTCCTCCTGCAGTTATTCACTGTCTTCAGAATACTTATCCGACCGGATATGTTCCCAAAGGACTGGACTGTCATGAGACTGGTCGCTAATAAGTAAGTGTGGAAAACAAACCCTGAAATGAATCATATACAACCTCATTCAGCCAGAGAAATGTTTAATTGCTTGATGTTTGTGTTTGTTTGTGTTTAGCGTCATCATAACCACCATCTTATATCTCTCTGATACCCTGCGCAACAACTTCCTTAATGAGAAATTTGACTTTAAGGTAAAGAGATTTTATATTTACTACTGTTCAAAAGGTTTGTATTTATTTATTTATTTTTTTTATTCATTAATAAATTATGGATATATAATTTATTTTCTAAATGAAAGTCTGGGTTTTTCAGTTGTCTTGCAGAAAACCCTTAAAAAAAATTGCAGATATAGCCTGGATCATTTTCTGGATCATTTTAAAATAAATGTATATTTTTATTCATTAAGCTGATCACAAGTGAAAGACATTTATAAAAGATTTCTATTTCAAATGAATGGTGCTCTTTTGAAATTTCTATTCATCAAAGATGAAAAAATGGGGGGGGGGGAAATTATTAAGCAGCACGACTTTTTTCATCAATGATTATAAGAATTGTGTCTTGAGAAGCAAATCAGCATATTAGATTATTATTATTTTTTTAAATAACAGTATTTCACAATTTTACTATTTTATTATATTTTTGATCAAAATAGATGCAGCACTGGCTTCTTTCAAAAACATTTAAGAATTGAAGCCACAACCTGGCTGTTGCTAACATCAAAAGCTCACAAATGTAATTTTATTACAGTAAATATAATGAAGTATGTGAAACATCCGCACATAATCTTCATTCTCAATGTTAAATAAAATGCAGATGTTTAAATACTGCAGATTATTAATTTATTTTCTGCTCTCCAGAGTACTAAAATACCAAAGAAAATAATAGCATAGAAAAAATAGCATATACTGTATGAAATTCATTAATAACTGCATGCCACTTTTACTGTTTCTTTAAATATGCTCGTATATTCAAATGTCTTTAGTACACTAATGTACTGAGTATGTGTGAATGCAGTAGATCTAAAAGCCGTGAACTCAAATTTAAACTATAAAATGTTTGAGTAACCTTATAATATAATATAATATGATATAATAAAATACAGTGTTATTTAATATGGCAGAATCAACCCAAATACAGTAGGTCATACCAGGAAAACTTGTTTTATGGGTCAGATGAAGTAGAAATATTTCCTTAGGCTAACGACTGCACATTGTTATTTTTTAAAGCGTGCTGTATGAAAAAATCTAAAATTGCTGCATAAGAGATACGTCTTTTTTCCATATCTCCTAGAGCATCCTGGGAACATGTTAAACATGTGCCTGCAATACAGATAATCATCGTCAGCATCTTAATTAGCTCTCTTGTTATTTGTAGGTATGGGAGTCCTATTTTTATCTCTGTATAATATTCATCAACCAGCCCTGCCTCCAGCTGGAAATGTTCCCGCCCTCCAAGAGGAAAAAAGTCCTGGAGAAGTAAGACCACTTCCTGTTCTTTTCCTTTATACCATCAGAATCCTACCGGGAATGAGAATGAAAGATTTCATGATGTAAAATAACACATTTTGCATAATGAGACTCTATTAGTTGCAGCAGGTTTAGCGATTTATTGTGTATATTGGATAATTTGTAGTTTTACACTGTGATCATTTTGCAGGTTGCACCATGGGAAAACCGTTGCACAATAACCTTTCTGTAGCCGCAGATTTGATATGATTATTTTATGTTTTTAAAGGTACGGTGACATGAGAGTGATGATCGGCTGTGAGATTTTCAGCATGTGGCAGCATTTAGGTACGTCCACCTTCACAAATCTGCATTGAGCACTTATGGAGTCACATGACCAGTACCTATAAAAGCAATATATGGTGTTGTCTCCCAGGTGACTACAAGTTAAATCTCATTCCCACCCTGATTGGTCCGTTCATGGAGGTGACTCTGGTACCACAGATGGACCTGCGGAACGTCCTCATCCCCATTTTCCACGATATGATGGACTGCGAACAGCGACGGAGCGGCAACTTCAAACAGGTGCTGAAATCACAGTGACATAAACGTTTGAATGTGCGAGAGCAGCGTGATGTTCATGTCACAGTAAATTATGTGCGGGCGTCAGAGTAAAACGCTGTGGATGAGAGGAAATCGAGCTTGTTTACCAAGATCATGTCGCTTTGGAATGGAATCAGAATTTGGAAAGGCTTGTCAGCAAGATTTTGAGCTACTCATGCAAATTTTAAGTTGAACTATAATGGATATATAATTTATTTTCTAAATGTAACTCCGTTGTCTTGTAGAAAGCCTTTAAAAATAATGATTAAAAAAACTGCAAATATAGCCTGGATCATGGTCATGCATGATTTATGATACGTGATGTTTTTGGTGCAGGAAACCTTGACTAACATCATAATTGGATTTAAAAACACACTGTAAGAATGAAAACTAACATTTTGAGGATTTCAGTGTTTTTTTTTTTTTTGTTTTTGACATTTTGTTTTAAAGGTGGAGGCCAAACTAATAGACAAACTGGATGGCCTGATGTCAGAGGGAAAAGGAGATGAGACGTACAGAGAGCTCTTTAACAACATGTAAGCTTTAATTCTTTTCTAAATCTTTCTATGCAATGAGAAATTTATATAAACTATATTTATATTTATATAAATGTATAGAAATTTATATAAATATATAAAACTGTATGACTGTATGTGCTATAAATGAAATATAAATATAAAAAGTTTGGGGTCAGTAAGTTTATTTTTATTTTTATTTTTTTTTAAAGAAATTAATACTTTTAGTCAGCAAGGATGCATTAAATTGATAAAAACTGGCAGTAAAGATGTTACAAAATATTTCTGTTTCAAATAAATGGTGTTTTTTAACATTCTATTAATCAAACAATCCTGAAAAAAATTATCATGGTTTCCACAACAATATTAAGCAGCACAACTGTTTTCAACATTGATAATAATAAGAAATATTTCTAGAGCACTAAGTAAGCATATTAGAATGATTTCTGAAGGATCATGTGACACTGAAGACTGGAGTAATAATGCTGAAAATTCAGCCTGAAGACTGGAGTAATAATGCTGAAAATTCAGCTTTGCATCACAGGACAAAATGACATTTTAAAATATTTTTAAATAGAAAAAAGTTATTTTAAGTTGTAATAATATTTCTATTTTTATTGTATTTTTCAGAAAAAAAAAATTGAATGTGAAGATTTGAAAATTGAAGATTTTTCAAAAACACCTTATGACCCTAAGCTTTTGAGCAGTAGTATATAAATAAAAATTATTATATATTTTATATAAATATAAAATGTTACAATCTATGAAAGTAAATATTCAATCTTAAAAATATAATAAAATATTTAAAAATGTTTTTCTCTTTTTTGCATTAGAATTCCACTGTTTGGTCCATATCCAAGGTAAGACCTTCATTAAATACTATGTACAAAATAAACCAAAAGAGTGATCAGGTCTTTGATTTAGAATTTGACTTTAGGTTTTTATTATTGTTTTAATTAGTTCAGTTCTTATGATATATCTGAATATGTCTGTGATTTAGTCTCCTGAAGAAGATCGAGAGAGAGACCTGGAGAGAAAGTGGCGTTTCCCACATTGCTACTGTCACGCGGCTAATGGAGAGATTACTAGATTACAGGTAAAGCAAACACACTCACATCCATACAGTATACAGTACAAACACACTCATGTTTCATGCATGAGGCTCAGAAATATTCTTCAACATCTCTTCACAGGGACTGCATGAAGATCGGAGAGGTTGATGGGAAAACAATGGGATGTACAGTCAACCTTCTGGTTAGTTTTAGATATAAAATATGACACATTTAACTTTTTATTATTATAGTTATTTGGTATTGAGCATGTTCTGCTCACATTGTCCTTTTTCTTTTCAGAACTTCTACAAAACTGAGTTGAATAAAGAAGAAATGTACATCCGTTATATTCACAAGCTCTATGAGCTGCACCTGAAGGCACAAAATTACACCGGTAATAATCGCTCTACATATTTGGGTTGATCTGTATCATTTTCATTTTTAATTTTTTACTGTAATTTCTGCACCAGTTAATTTTAATAAAATAATTTTTAAATAATAGTAATATAATTTAAATATTATTTTTAAATGTAATTAAAAAAAATTAATATTATTTTATAGTAATTTTAATAATAATACTAATAAATATTGTCCTATTATAATATTATTTAGTATTATAAATGATTATTTTCTACTTTTTTGTGATTGTGTTGCAGAGGCGTCCTACACCCTCCTGCTGTATGATGAGCTGTTGGAGTGGACCGAAAGGCCGCTCAGAGAGTTCCTCACGTACCCCATGCAGAGCGAATGGCAGAGGAAGGAATGCCTCCATCTCACCATCATACACAATTTCGACAGAGGGAAAGTGAGTCCATCTCTCATTTTAAGATGCATTTTATCTCATTTTAAAAACCATTCAGAATGACAGAGATTTGCAGTGACAATGTGACTGGAAATCCTTCAGGTTCAATCACAAGTGGCTAATTTCTAGCTACTAAACTGTGAATATGGACATCATAAAAGATCTTTTCTTTTTACATACTGCCATCTTGTGGCTCAAACCTACTGCTGCAATTACACAACCGTTTTGATGAGAGCAGGGGTCCTTGTTTGTAGCTAAAAATATATATATACTTTTATGTATGAACTGTTCATTCCAGTGCTGGGAAAACTGCATCATTCTGTGTCGAGAGCTGGCCAATCAGTACGAAGCGTATTATGACTACAGGAACCTCAGTAAAATGAGGGTAAGTATTTCCTCTTTACAGACCATGCAGTATGAGGGTATGTATATATTTATTGATTTTATTTTTTTAAATTATTTTTAATTTAGTATTAATTTATTAAATGCATATTTAATAAATAATATATATTTCGATTTTTAAAATTTCTTTGTAGTTTTACAGTATTTATTTACTTCTTTTTATGCACCCTAGTCTGCAGTTCAGACACCCAGTGGCTATAAATATAGCACTTATTTGAACTAAATTGAGTTGTTATCATGTTCATTACACTTACGGCCAATTGTTATCCTAATGAGGCGTTTGGCTTTAACTGTTAAACTGAATCTCCCCGATTGTTTTTTGTTTATTCTGTTACACAGTCGATTGCTTCACAGATTGTGGCAGTAATTTGTCATATTAACAGCTGTTTGTGTTACATTGTGCTCAATGGTCTGTTTTATTTGCATGTTTGATAGATGATGGAAGCCTCTTTCTACGACAAAATAATGAACCAGCAGCGGCTCGAGCCAGAGTTCTTCAGAGTCGGCTTCTACGGAAAGAAGTTCCCCTTCTTTTTAAGGGTACAATTCTTCAAGCATATTTGCATTAGATTTATATATATATTTGTATATATATTATTTATGATATAATATAATATAATAGTGGCTTATTATATTAGGTAAATATTTTACAGATATCGCTGTCTTACTCAGCAATTTAATCATATTTAGATAGATTTTTAAATTTTGGGTGAACTACAAATTATTCAGTTAAAATGTTATCCTGTAATTCAACATAATGTCCTCTAGGTGGCACTTTCCTTCCAGATCTCACTGTATCCCATCTAGAATTTGTAACATTTCTGCAACACTTCCTTTTTATTGAGCTTTTCACATTTTATCCAATTGCTATTCTTTGTATTTTCGGACCACAATGCAATGGATGGATGATTGTAATGGGAATGGAGGGGAAAATGAGAATGAATTAGGAATTATGAAAGATTTACTCTATTCTCATTTAGTCCCTCAAACAGTCAATATTGTGTCCAGTTTCTTCACTTTTCTCATTAATTGTGTCTGTGTGCGTTGCCGGCGGACAGAATAAAGAGTTTGTGTGTCGAGGGAACGATTATGAGCGTCTGGAGGCCTTTCAGCAGCGGATGCTCAGCGAGTTTCCTCACGCCATCGCAATGCAGCACGCCAACCTGCCCGACCAGACCATCCACCAAGCAGACGCGCAGTGTATCCTTAAACACATTTTTGTCGATTTTAATTTACTTTAATTTACTTTTATCTTTTCGTTATTATGAAAGTCGCATAAAAAGTCAAAATTGTTTTGAATAAATTGAAAATTTGCAAATTTGACAGTTTTAATATGACTTTAAAGAAAAAGAAGAAAAAATGAAAAAAAATTTTTTTTATATATATGTATATATATATATTTTTTTTTTCCCTTTAAAATATATCACAAATCACAGTGGAGCTTTAGCCTAAATATATAGATTATTTTTGGCAGCTGTTACAGAAACATTTTACAATAAATATTCTGATTTGACTTTGACATTCCACAGATTCAATATTTGACCACTATTTATGATAATACTTGGTTACAGTGACACTAACAGTTCTTATTTCTGCCAGGAATTATAAATCAATCGGGAGTTGATGATATTTTGAACAGAATAACATGACAGAATCCTGTATATAGGCTATTCAGTCGCATTTTTTTCCATTTATTTTTGACCAGTGCTTCACTACACAACATACAAACATTTACTCCAAAAGTACGCACATTATGCATTCACACGTTTACCTCAGATTTCTTTAAATAGAATAGAACCATAATTTCTTAATGACTCGCAGAAAGACGATTGTCTGCCGATCCATAATTCCAACATGACGGTGATGGTAAACTTCTGCGTTCTGTCTCATAATACAGTTAATGCGTCAGTTTATTATATACAATATCTGCATTAGGTCACTGTAGAGTGAGTTTTGAGAAAAAACATTGTGTATTAATCTCACTGTGAAATAACCTAATAGCGCGCACTGACTTTCTGAAAAGCCCGGCATGGATTGAGGTGCGTGAACCAGGATCACAAAACCCAGATGCTCTATATTAATCGGGAGTGCTGAGAGTGAAAGTCCATTTCTGATTTTATTGTTGTTTGTATTGTCATGTTGCAGTATTTTACTTGTTGATGTTTTAAAAAATATTTGTATTTTTGGTATTTTATATGCTCTGTTGGGGGTTGGTGGAGTAGCAGCATCACCCGGGTCCCAGGGGGATATTTTTTTATAAAAATGATTCAGCAGAGGCAGGGATACATAGACCAGAAGGGGGGAAATATATATATATATATATATATATATATATATATATATATTTAATTGACTGGATT